>CM076580.1:656359834-656522131 GCA_034641835.2 Pinus albicaulis
TTTTCGCATGAAATGAAAGGGGTTCCTCACTGTAACAAATGCTCCGGACACAACAGAGCAATTCTCCCAGCCCGAAAATGGTCAGAAATAATAGATCTGAAAAATGACAGTCACATGTAGTCAAACCAGCTTTGGATTTGGATCAACAATGGATGCAGCCCTTAAAATGGCTCTGATACCATGTAGGAATTTACAGGGTAAGTTCCTTAGATCAAACACCAAAGGTCACCGCTCACAAATAGATCACAGATCACTACACCAATATTTGACGTGGTTAAAACCCTCAAAGAGGGAAACAGTGCACAGCCTGAGCCAACGCGGCCACTTCAGGCAGTTTATTAATAAAGAAGGAAAATTTACATAAGCTTCTCTCATAAATGGTTACCAGACAAATGACCCTCCATGCTCTTTAAATAGAGATCATGGACCAACCGAGTGCTAAGCCACGGATCACGTGTCAGTAATACCAAGGAGAGAGTGAACCGTCAGATTACTACATATCGTGATCGTCACATTATAATTTACAAATGTACATAGTAAAGAAACACACTTTAACTAACTCTACGTTAGACCAAGTTATACTTGACTATTTCCTGGGTGTCAGAATATCCTAACACAAAGTTCCTCATATCAATCTTTGGAATATGGTGGGCCTTCAATCCAACGTTAGCCTATGAAATCATGATTAACATGTCTTTTCTTCTCATCATGAGTTTCATCTAATACCTTTTCTTCATTAGGAAGCATTTCTTGTAGCAACTTTGTCAAACCTTCCTTGAAACCTTCGATGTCTTCATTTAAACCATTCTTCAAATCTTCCATGCTGCCTTTCATTTTTTCTTCTATACCATTCTTCAAATCTTCCATGCTGCCTTTCATTTTTTCTTCTATACCATTCTTCAAATCTTCAATGTTACCTTTCATTTTGGATTCTATACCATCTATAGAATCATTTTTTCTTCCATACCATTCTTCAAACCATCTATCTTAGCTTCCACTTCATTTTGGTTACTCTATGCGAGAGCGAAATTTGTTGCACTTGGTCTCGTAATTTAGATATATCAAGTTGCATTTCTTCCTCTTCATGCGTCATATTAGAGCTTTCTGAGGACTTAATAGGTGTAGAATTCTTTTGCTTGGGAGGAATCTTAGAACCAAATATTGATATCATACCTTAAAAAAATTAAAAATACATACCTTTTTTTTAGGAGCTCGATATTGAAACTGTTGTATCTTTGTGATTTCAGATCTCCAACATCTGAAATTTGGTCCTATAATAGCCCTCTGAGTCTTCTTTCCAATGCCATAGGTCAAACCAAATTTGGATTCCTCAAGTTAAAGTTATGCCCAATCTCCCACGATGACCTGATTATGGACTTGTTCAGTAGAGCGAACTTGTACGGTGTGCCACGTGTCCCTGTTTCAACCTTCGGCCTTGAAAACGATACACAAGATACTATAGTCCATGCAATTTCAGCCACTTTTTACGAAATTCAAATCCAATGCTCTTAGAGGAAGTTATGACGATTTTCCCAAGGCACCTATTTGAGATGAAATTCTGGAGCATGCCAAAACCTTAACGTCTTCGAACCATATCTCCAAAAATATAGTGAACCAAGATCTGAAATTTTTACAGGACGTTCCTTAGGATTTCAACTTCATGTGGTAAAATTTCCAGCTTCTGAACCTTCATAGAAAAAAAAATTATAGCGAAAATTCCAAGATGACCTGTTTGCAGTAGCGAAATACTAGAATCCAAAGCTCTGATACCAACTGTTATTCAACCTGCTCACAAAATAGAAGAAAATATAGATCAATGACTTAGAAATCAGTCTCTTCGAGGGGGAAGCCCCTTTTACATTACATAAATGAAAATTCTTGAATGAGTCAAATGACAAAGCCTCCTTTCTATATATAGGAGTCTAAGGGGTCCAATATAATTAAGGTCAACATAACAATAATAATGTAAGGGCACAACAATAACAATAAGGGGCTACACTAACAATAAGGGGATACACTAGTATTATAGGGACCTAACAAGACTCCATGAAAAATCTTTCACAGGAGTGAATCCAGATATATGACAAAGCCTCCTTTCTATATATAGGGGTCTAAGGGGTCCAATATAATCAAGGTCAACATAACAATAATAATGTAAGGGCACAACAATAACAATAAGGGGCTACACTAACAATAAGGGGATACACTAGTATTATAGGGACCTAACAAGACTCCATGAAGAATCTTTCACAGGAGTGAATCCAGATATATGACACTTGAGGATCTCTAGTCATCGAATATATATCCATGTTCTTGTCGTGAAGAGGACAGAAGGGAATATTTGTTGCATATAGTGAGACATAAAAAGCTTACACAATCTTCATGCCAACATCGAGGAAAATAGTTGTCACATACCTAGTTCACTCAATGACTTATAGAGGTTATGGGGCACCCAAAATTTTATTTTTCCTTTTAATAGCTTGAGTCATTGGCAATAAGCTCTGATACCACTTTATTACATACCCCTACTAAATGTATCCTAACCACACTTGCATAAACTTGATTTACATCTCTCATACATTTTGTCAAACACTTTACGGGTAAACGGTTCCTCGAATACTTTGTATACAACCAATTAAGTAGTGTTTTTTTGTGTATATTTTGTCAAATAGTTTGCATGAAATCAAATCAAAAACATTCCTTTGATTCCACTTTAACATACATACTAAAATATACCACTCAATCATGCAACTTTTGATTTTTGGTCTTTGAAGTATTTTATCAAATAGTTTGTATGCAAATTGTAATAAAACACCTTTAACACATTTCATCAAATTCTTTGCATGCAAATAGGCATATATTAACTACAACAATACTATCCCCAACCACAAACCAACATTTTCATTGGAGCACTTCATCAAATAGTTTGTATGCAATGAATTGTTAAACCATTTAGGCATTTCTTCAAACACTTCACATACAAACTAATTCTCCAGGTCATATCTCCTAAATTACAGCATTCCAAGATCTAAAAACAGAACTAGACGATCAACGGGAATTCCCCTCACTATGGTCCAAGTTTCAACTTCCAAAACCTCCCAGAAGAAAATTTATAGCAGAAATGCCAAAATGACCTGTTTGATGCATGATTTTAGGAGCATTCAAGACGCTCGACTTCCTCTGATCATATCTCCTAACATATCGTTACCCAAGTTCTAAAAATTGAACTAGATCATCAGCGAGATTTTCACTCACTATGGAACAAGTTTAAGCTTTTGGAACCTCCTAGAAGAAAATTTATAACAGAAATGCAAACATGATGTCGAGAAATGTAGGGCATAGCAATTAAGCGATTTCTCTTATATTAGCAACTGCTTGTGAATGCTTTTTACTTCTTTAGATTTGGATCTTCTTTTACTTAGGTTATTAGTGTTCTTCTTCATCAAATAGCTATTAATGCATAAACCATAAATAGAGAAGAGACAGAATATAGGTTATCAGCCAGGGCCAAAACCTCTCACTCTTGAGAGGAAAGCCTAAGCAAATTCCACTTCTTATAGGGATTCCAATTGAAGAAAAACAAGACCAAGACCCTTGACCTATTTGTCACTCCAAGACCAAAGCACAAGTTCCATTGATGATAGTCAACCTTCTGCTCCTTCCTATGTCTCGGCTCCTCTTCCACTTCGACTTTTTGCTTCAAATCACCAACACCTAACCCGTTTCAGGGGGGAGGGGGTTGCTAGAACCACCATGCATGAATAAGGTGTATTACTCTCCAGATGATCAAGTATACTGAGCCAACACAATGATGATGTGATAGAAAAATTGAATCTGTACCAAAAGGGTAATCCATCAATCAAAGGCATGCAAATGTGAGAGAAGCATAAACCATAGTCCATCAAATACCGAAATCTGGAAGACCTGAGGAAAAAATTTTGATTTTTTCGGGCCGAAAAAATTGCAATTTTTCAGCACATCACCAATTTTTTGATGATGTTATCAACAGTGTAAACAGATGTGAGGGTGCAACTTTGGACTGTTTGTAATGCAGAACAGATGTATAATCCAAGGCACAGATAATAGGCTTGAGTAGCCTCAAGAAGATGGGTTTACTGGCAGTTGACAGTAGACTTATCCTGTTTCAGCTAGTGGACAGTCTTTACTGTGCAGATTGGACCTTGAGTTCTTCTAGACTGGCGACAACCCTGAGTTTAGGTGTTGCAGCAGTCTAATTGCAGCACACATTACAGGTTAGCAGTCATGCAAAACAGCAGTACTTACCTTCCTTTTTTTGCCCAGCTTGGTAGAAGTGGTAGGCAGCCTTATGTGCATATTGCTATCATCAAAGACCAGGTTGAACCAGGGGTTGATAGCAGTATCATCTGGCAATTGAGAGGTTATGATCCAGCATGCAGTGGAGGGTGTTGTTTTCAGCTTTTTCATGCATCAATTCATCCTAAAAAAACAGCATCTAGAGAACAGATAGGGAGAGGCTTTTGACTGGGCAGCAATCTACAGCCAGCTTCTCCTCCATTCATTCATCTTTTCATTGATGCCTCCACTCTGTAGAGTGCTTATTATGCAGCCAATCTTGCATTTGACTTCATGATGCAAACAATCTTTTGGCTAACACATTGATAGGGTTTGATTATGTTGTACCTTTACATCTTTTGGAATTCCGTGATTGAATAATCTTGCTTTGTTATATATGTGTTTCAGGACCAACTACCTTTACTTTGATTTTGTTCACTTAAAGTGCATGTCCATCTTTTTTCATCTTTCATGGTTTAGCTGTTGTAAAGTGGAATCTTTGAAATTATTTAATTTTAAGCTTTCTTGTGTCCTTGATTGCTTGCACACAAATCAGCATATTATCTAAGTGTTGATAGAACATAAACACTAGGAATATTGTTCAGATTTTGTGTATTTGGGGTAGCATCAGTTGTGCTCTAGGTCCCAAATTTTGAGGAAGGACTAGAGTTCACCTAATCTACAAGACCCAGAAATGGATTTGGGAAATTTCATCTGGTTTAGGAGATATTAAATTAATTAATTATTTTAATGTATTTCCTAAGTTAAAACTTAGGAAAATAAAATAATTAAAGTGAATTTAATTAAACATGTGATGAAATTGTCTTAAGTCACATGGATCAAGCTTTTTTTTAATCTTAGCCATTGATTAAAGATTTAATCTTGGCCATTGATTTGTCAACGAGAAAAGTATAAAGGAAAGGCTTGGGGTCATTTGTAAGATACACAGAGGCAGAGCACTGAAGCTAAGCTGAGATTCTAGGGCGGGGTTGCTAAGAATTCTCAAGTGTTTCAGTTGCAGAGAGGGGAATTTAGACCAAGGGGATGATCTGATCTCGGGCTCTAGAATACACAAGAAGGAGAGAAGAGATCAGGAAAGACAGCGCATAGGAAGGCAACAACAACAGGCGACAGCAGCAGCAGCAAGGACAGCGTGATTTTCAAGAAACCCTTCGGGGGTTACGCAGAGACCCTTAGGGGCAGCATAGTGACTACGTCACCTAGTCTGGGGTAACGCAGTCCCTTCTAGTGACAGCGTTGAGCATTTGGAGGCCTTCAGAGGCTGACGTAGTGTCTTTCAGGGGCAGATTTGGGGTTTCTAGACCTAGATCTGGCTGAGTTCTGTAAATCCTGTTTGAGGGTGTGGATCAGTCAGTGTTGTTCGTCTTAGATCAGCCAGGTGCTGCAGATCTAGAGTTTTCTCTGAAGGGTTTTCCAGATCTGGAACCCAGAGTTGTGTATTCATAAATATTCTTAATAATAGGGCCCTCCAGCAACCAGAGACCGGTTTTCCCACATTGGGTTTTTCTGGGGACAGTTTGTCCAGAAATAACTATCACTTTGTCTATGTGTGCATGTGCTTATTCTAGATCTGAATTGGTAGAGATCTGTTATGTGTTTTTCTTTGATGTTAACTTGAATTTATTCAATTGATAACTTGTATAAGTAGGAGAAGCTTAACCGGATTAACATAAATAATTTCTGCATAAGAATTAAGATTCAAAAATTCCTACATGGTATCAGAGCAATTGCAGATCTAAAAGGGTCACCAGCTGAAGCATCTGAAGGATCTAGCTACAGAAAGCAACTGGAAAGGCAACATAAAAGCAAATCTGAAGGGACAGCGCATTTTTTAGGAGAAGATTCAAGCAAAGGGAAGGGTGACACTGTCCAGCGCTGTGTCCTAGCAAGCCCACGCAATTATTGGCTGGTAGGCAACCAAACACGCTTGGTTAGGTCCGAAGCCAGCCAGTGTGATTCAGATCTGAATCTGTCAGATCCAGAAAAAGTTTGCAGAAAAGTTGCAGAAATTCAGAAGAGCTGGTGGGGTTAAACTTTTGAAGTTTTCAGATTTTTAACCTTAGCACAAGTGACAAAGTTTGGGAAGAGATCAACTTCTCAGAGAGTTTCTTGCCAAAGGAAACTTGCAGTTTGGTCAAAGGATCAAAGAAGAAGCCGAATCATAGTTGATTTGGTAGATTTCCAAGGAGGGAAATCAAGTGTCAGAGGGAGCAGAGGGTTCCCAGTTCGAAAAGGACCCTAGATCCAAGATCTCTAGCATAGAGAAGAGGAACTCCGACACATTCTGAGCAGATGGTTCCTCATGGACTGCATGATCAGGATAGGCTAGAGGGCCTCAACTGTGGAAAGTAAGGATCCTGATTGTCCTTGAGGCATACGTTCTAAGAGACAATGCAGAGCAGACCCTAGCCACACCGACAAATGCGGATCTCCTACGAAAGCATAGAGAAGTTACTGGGCATGCCAAAATAATAATGGCCGTGGATTTAAGGATCAGACAGGGCTACACAGCAATGAGAAGGGACAAACTAATGAGATGTGGAAGGCCTTGGACTTCCCCATATGAGGGAAATCACCAAAGAAAGATGTTGCCATAACCCAAATGAGGGCCATTCATGATGACCAAGGGAGAAGACATCGAGCACTTCCTCTTCAGATTGCAGTCAATCAGGGATCAGCTGACTGCAACAGGTGCAACCGTAGATGATGTAGTGATAGTCAGGATTGCCCTCAATGCAGTCACGGATGAGTGGGAAACCTTTGTCTAAAGTATCTTGGGCAGATCGAACCTCCCAGATTGGGACAGCTTGTGCTTGATCCTGCAGCAAGAAGGACTACGAAGGTTCACCAAGAAGCAGCACAGCCCTGCGTTGAGCAAAGTAAAGAAGGAAGAGGCGGAAGATGCAGCGTTGGCATCAAAGAAGCATTCGAAGAAGAAGAAGGATCTTTCTAAGATCAAGTGCTTCCACTGTGACGAAATGGGACATTTTGCCAGCCATTGTCCAGAAAAGAAGAAGGACAAGGAAGCATCTTCTTCCAAAGCAGCGGTGGCAGATGATGGGTCAGAGATGATGTAGCCATGAGTGCTCATGAACCACGGAGGTGGGGTGACATGGACATGTAGAGGAGCTACATGGAAGTAAGGCAAGATCCTTGAGCAACTCATCTCTTGTATCACAAGCGAGCTATGGCAACCTTAAGACAGTAGTGGGACAAGTGGAGCAGTGGGTGCATAGATCACAGATGAGGCAGAGGTAGAGGCAGATCTGGAGGCTGGGAGGAGCAGCGCAAAGCATAGCAGTAGCAGCGCAGAGACTGATGTGACTTCAGCAGTGCAGTGCAGTGTTGCTTACGCAGTGCAGAGCTGCAACAACGTAGAGAGCTTCAGAGGGACAGCGCAGTGCAGCAGCAGCGTGATAGATTTCAGCACAAGGAGCTGATGTGATTTCAGTAGTGCAAAGGGAGTCTGATTACGCAAGCAGAGCTATAGCTATGCATCGTTTTTTAGATGCCATCACAGATCTGTAGCCTATGGAGCTTCAGTGATGAGGATGCAGCCCATCTGACTTGTTTGTCAAAGATTGGGCAGGAGATTCAGTTGTTTCTCTCAACAACTGAAGTTGCGGTGCAACAGATCAGCAATGGCAGTGCTATGAGTAGCACAGATGCAGCAAATTGAGAGGGAGTTGTAGTATAGTGGTTGCAGTGGCAATGCTATGAGCAGCACAGATGCAGCAAATTGAGAGGGAGTTGTAGTATAGTGGTTGCAGTGGCAGTGTCAGAGTCATGGATAGCAGTACAGAATGGCAGCAACAGTGCAGAGTTGAGTGGCAGGAGGCCAAGCTTCAACAGCATAGAATCAGTGCCCAAAATCATGTAATGCATAAGTGCGATGTATTGCTAGAGCACACCCTTCATGCTAAGAGGGAGTGTTGAGATTTTGTGTATTTGGGGTAGCATCAGTTGTGCTCTAGGTCCCAAATTTTGAGGAAAGACTAGAGTTCACCTGATCTACAAGACCCGTAAATGGATTTGGGAAATTTCATCTCAAGTTTAGGAGATATTAAATTAATTAATTATTTTAATGTATTTCCATGCTTAAAACTCGAGAAACAATAATTATATTAGAAAGATGATGAATATGAATTGCTTGAATGTTACAAATGAGGCTTGCTTATATACCCACGCAGGTGCCTCTTCACGAAAGGTCATGTCTTATCAGACGTGACCTTTCAGCCTAATTACTAATTAACTAATTATCATTTATCTACATTATTTATTCAACTAATTATCATTTATCTACATTATTTATTCATTACATTGCCTTCCCCTCAAAAAGCTTTGTCCTCAAAGCTTGTCGATGAAAAGGCCTCGACTTTTTTTCCTGTTACGAACATCTTCTCGCCTCGGGGCAGTGATCCTTGTCGACACAAGTTGATATGATCCTCTAAGTGACAAACAAAATTGTCGCACTGAGAATGGATCAGACCATCCTAAATCAATTTTCTGTGGAATCTCGCGGCGACTTGAAACTTGTGCTGAATCACTTGAGCGGATTGTACTGATGTTAGTATTCTTCGGAATATCAACTTGTTTCTGTTCTGAAGACATAGCTTGATCGAGTTGTCTGCTCCCGTGATTTGGATGTCGATAGGGAACTTTTTTGGTTTGACTTTCCATTCTTAGTTGTGTGGTGATGTTTTGATTTTCTTTTGGCGATGACGTTATTGAGCTGGCTACATAACTTTCGCTTGAAATGTTCATCGCCGAAACTACAACATCTAAGTTTGCATCTTTTGCAACTTGCTTGTCTTCTTCTTGAGTTATGACATTTACTGCATTAGTACCAGTTTCCTTCTCTTCAACTCGGATTTCTACATTCGACGCTTTATTTTCGACCAGTTGTTGCACCTTGTTTTCTAAGGACTTCTTGTCTCTCTTCAACTTCTTAATTTGCGTTAGTAATTTGTCGTTGTGGTCCTTGAGGCGAGCAACTTCTTCATTCTTATTAGTTGTGATTTTGTCGATTTCCTTTTGCATATTTTGTATCACCTTTTTAGCTTCTTGAGAAATTACCTGCGAAATTTCTTGTACGTCTTCAGGCATCACGGAATTTGGCTTCAAGTTAACGTCTTGTAGCGTTATCTTCTTCTTTTTGTAGGTGAATGTCAAAAATTTCTTTTTCGTATTAAGGATCACTGAACCTAAGGTTTCCATCCATGGTGAACCCAACACAATGTCACTACTATCCAAAAGTAAGGTTTTCATGGTAAATTGAGAGATAAAAGTATAATCCCCAATGTTTAGTTGTAGATTTTTTATGTCGTATTTTTTCTTGTCAAAAACGTCTAATTTTTCGATTATATTTGACTCAGGAATCACCAACTGGTTGGCAATTTTAGGGTTTATATAATTTTTCTCTTCAGCGGGTGATATAGCAATAGTGACATCTTTCCTTGCGATACTTCCTTTAATTTTAAGTAGCGCTTTAGGGTCGATAGGTAGCGTTTCTAATTCTAAAAATCGTCCTGACTTCATTTTTGTATTAGATGTCATTTTGCTTGTTGAGATAAATATTCTTCAAATTCACTCTTTTTAACTTATAAACTTCCTTGATTATAAATCTTTAATAATTTCAAAATACCCTTTTTTTTTCTTCTACTTTTACTTTAATAGTTTTTTTTTCTAAAGCTTTATATAAAAATCTAAATAATATATATCACCCTTTTTCAAAATAAAAACTCTTTGAATTTTCTCCTTTAAAAGGTCCTCAAGAACCTTTTCACCTTTTTATATAAAAAGTTTTATAATTGTCTCTTTTATCTGCAATCTTATAATAATAATACTTTATAAAAAATGTTGACCTTCTTTTTGGAAGTGACCTTTTTACACCCTCTTTCAAAAAACAATAATATATATATATATATATATATATATCTTTTGAAAATACTCTTTTATATATTCTTTGTCAAAGAATATACTTTTTAAAACCGGCAATTTTTTATTTCTCTTTGCTCAATTATTATCCCCTCTTTTATGATAAGACTTTCACCAACTTTAATATTTCTTCGAGTATATATTATGCTTCCTCTTTAATATAACTTTAAATCCTAGTCGCTTTTAATGTTATAGTAGTCCAATAAATTTCTCCTTGACGAATGGGCATGCAGAAACTGAAGGACGGACAATAAAATTTTGCAAGAATATTTGAACTTTTGGACTGCCGCTAAATTCCAATGAACAGTGATACATCAACAGGAGTATATATTATGCTTCCTCTTTAACATAACTTTTTATTAATGGTGAACTTCGCTGTCCTCCGATGTGTTTGCTTTTTTGCGCTCAATTGAACTCCAAATGAAGCGACTCTTAAAACAATGACGTAATTAAACACAATTAAATGGGCCTGAATCCACCCGATGTTAATAATTATTTTAATTTGGACCTAATGATCAGTTAGTATGTGTGGACGAATTTTGAAAACCAGAATTCAAAAGTCACGATGTATGGTTGTAGCGATTCATTAAACGACGACTATTCTTTCACTACTACAGGTTCCACTGTAGCGTATTTTAATAGCGCCCAATTTGGCTAGCGGCAATTTAACTAACCCAATTGCAACACGAATTGCATTCAGCGGAAGAGTTGGTGATTGGGTTGATGGAAGATTGCGGGCGGAGTGAAGGTTCAGTGGCTAGACTGGGGTCAACGGCGGCGGATCCAATGGTGTATGGTTCACGAGCTGGCAGCGCAAGAAGGGCACATTGGCAGCTTGTCGGACGCACGCAACAGAGGCACTGTGGTCGATGGAGTGGAGGTGGCGGACTGTGGTGATGGCTGGTTGTCGGTTTATCTGGTTTATGGTGTCTATTCGAATGTCGGGCGGCCGCTGCAAGAGGTGTGCGTGGATTTTAAATGGTCCGTTTTTTTTTTTATTGACTTATATATATATATATATATATATATATATATATATATATATATATATATATTTTTTAATTTTTTAATTTTTAATTTTTATTATATGTTGTATTATATATATATATATTTTTTCTTTTCCAATTTTTATTTAATTTTTAATATCTATTTTTTTCCCCTTTTTTTCTTTTTTTCTTTTCTTTCTTTTATATATAGTAATTTTTATTTTTTTTCCCTTAATATGTTCGTTTCCTTTTTTTTTTTTAATATGCTTTTTTAAATGTTATTTTTTTTCTGATACCAAATGAAGCGAACAAAGTTCCTTCTCAAACTAAATATTCCAGAAGACTTGAAATATCCAATTATCCATGAGGATACAAATATTATATTAGAAAGATGATGAATAATGAATTGCTTGAATGTTACAAATGAGGCCTGCTTATATACCCACGCAGGTGCCTCTTCACGAAAGGTCATGTCTTATCAGACGTGACCTTTCAGCCTAATTACTAATTAACTAATTATCATTTATCTACATTATTTATTCAACTAATTATCATTTATCTACATTATTTATTCATTACATAATTAAAGTAAATTTAATTAAACATGTGATGAAATTGTCTTAAGTCACACGGATCAAGCTTTCTTTTAATCTTAGCCATTGATTAAAGATTAATCTTGGTCGTTGATTTGTCAACGAGAAAAGTATAAAGGAAAGGCTTGGGGTCATTTCTAAGATACACAAAGGCAAAGCACTGAAGCTAAGCTAAGATTCTAGGGCAAGGTTGCTAAGAATTCTCAAGTGTTTCAGTTGCAAAGAGGGGAATTTAAACCAAGGGGATGATCTGATCCCAGGGTCTAGAATACAGAAGAAGCAGAGAAGAGATCAGGAAAGACAGCGCAGAGGAAAGTTGCAGCAGCAGCGACAGACGGCAGCAGCAGCAGCAAATACAGCATGATTTTCAAGAAACCCTTCAGGGGTTATGCAGAGACCCTTAGGGGCAGCGTAGTGACTGTGTCACCCAGTTTGGGGTAACGAAGTCCCTTCCAGTGACAGCGCTGAGCATTTGGAGGCCTTCAGAGGCTGACGCAGTGTCTTTCAGGGGCAAATCTGGGGTTTCCTGGCCTAGATCTGGCTGAGTTCTGTAAATCCCGTTTGAGGGTGTGGATCAGTCAGTATTGTTGGTCTTAGATCAGCCAGGTGCTGCAGATCTAGAGTTTTCTCTATAGGGTTTTACAGATCTGGAACCCAGAGTTGTGTAATTAGAAATATTATTAATAATAGAGCCCTCCAGCAACCATAGACCGGTTTTCCCACATTAGGTTTTTCCGGGGACAGTTTGTCCAGAAATAATTGTCACTTTGTCTATGTGTGCATGTGCTTATTCTAGATCTGAATTGGTAGAGATCTGTTATGTGTTTTTCTTTGATATTAACTTGAATTTATTTAGTTGATAACTTGTATAAGTAGGAGAAGCTTAACCGGATTAACAGAAATAATTTCTGCATAAGAATCAAGATTCAGAAATTTCTACAAATACCGCCTAGTGACTAGAGAAGCATAAGTCCAAACGGAGGGTTAACTATTGGTGACCTTAAGCTAATTACTCATAGTTGTTTCCTAGATTTGCCTTGAGCATATCTGAAAGATAACAAATTGGCACCATTGTCAAGGACATCATCAATCCTTGGATATTACGACAATGATTGTGCGTTTTTTGTTAATGATTTTTTATTTATTTTTACTCAACCGGCGACTTCGTTGGTCAAGCATAAATCTCCAAGATTCAATCATACACAAGATATTGTTCTGGCCTTAGTGAACCTAAACATCTATTCTAAAACACAAGGGCTGATCACTACCCGAGTCTCCCTTGGTGACTTGATTTCCAAAGGATCACGATTTATCATGGAAGTTGAATCAATATAGAGAATGTGCCAAGCTTCATGGTAGATTTGTCTAAATATTGAATCAATATAGACGATGTGCCAAGCTTCATGGTAGATATGTCCAAATATCGCATAAGATCCACCACTCATTTCGACCAAGAAACGTCTTGGTGGATTATCCCTTTGTATTTTATTCAAAATTTCATTCCCTCTTTTGGAGTGAAAACCCAAGAAATTTAGGGCAAGATTTCTTTGCTGCCCCAAGAGTGCAAGAATTTCTTGCAACTAAAGAAGAACATAATAGTGGAAAACTTGCATATGATGAACTTGTCAATGATCAAGAACCAATAATTGCAACACTTGGGTCATACGCAAAGTCCTGTGAAGATGAAGATGAAAAGCCAAATTTACAGGTGGGTTCATTGATTTTTTCCACTAATGAAGACAAAATTTAAAAGGAAGAGCAACAAACCAACCATGTAGAATTGAATCAACAAGAGACGTTATCCTTGCATATCCCCACAATGATCCAAAAACAATTTGATTAGGTACCATTGCAGTAGATGGTGCGGCTTTTAGTTCAACCAGAAAATGATCTTCCTTATAATTTGCCTATTATCCCACATTCAAATTTTGTTCTTTCAAGAGATCCTCTCACTTATCATTGCTTGGTTATCAAGATTATTCATGATCTAAGTTGAGGATGATGGAGGTGTTTATGGATGTAGATTTGAAGAGTTTTGGCTCTTCCACTTTCTTGTTGATCACCGATGAGGTACCATATTCCTTGTTTCAAGTTTTCAACTGACAAACTTAATTTATTTCTTAAGCAACAAGCACATGAATGCAGAAGACTTCATGATTGATTGCACTAGAGGGTTCACTATGTTGATCTCTCCCATATTGATCAATCACTTGGCCGCATGGTTACATTGATCACTTGAGTATGTTGATTTGATCATGACATATTTGACAAACTTCTAGAATAAAGGGTTTTTGGGCTCCAGTAAATCAATAAAAGCAAAAAAAAACAACAAAAAATAAAAAAAATGTGCGTTGGGGGGAGGGGATTGGGGGGTTGTTCGGTTCACTTGGGTAGTTTGTGTCCTTTGTTTGTCAGTTCTTTCGTTGTAATAAATTTCAGCTTGCTGCTTTTCAGCTTTCAGATTGTTTTCATGTCTTTTACTTCCCTGTTAATCCAGTTTTGAGACAATTCCTAGTCATCCCTAACCATAATAAATCGCCTTGCATATAAATGTGTGGGCATAGGTCTTTTAATTTCTTTGTTTCATTGCATTTTAGCCAAATATTTGTTCTCAAAAATGAATTCCAGAATTTGTTGTCATGTTATAGTTGTTTTGGTTTCCATAGAGATGATCTAGGTCAGTGTTACCAAACTCGGCGAGCACTCGCAATTCCAAGTCAGCTCAGCATGCAAAAGACCCGATTTGAATCTGGTAAAGTCAAACTTGCATTGACCTGATTCGAATCATACAGCTTGTCATTAGAGGAAATTTTAGCCTAAAAGTGCCCATGAAATTTTCACGTAATTTCCTTGTCATAATATGTAAACCAACCAAAATTCTTTATATTTAAAGAGGTACATGTAAATATTTTGGAGGGAAAAGAAGAAAAACTATTTTTTTCAATTGTATTTTTATTTCATCTCCTTATAGGTTTACTCAAATTTCACGTGTATACATTCATTGGATGCGGAATTAAATTCCACATCCAACAAGTACCCATCACGCATACTTTTGAGAGGACCCACATTGATAAAAAAAAATGAAGATACATTAAAAAAGTGTGTTCCACATCCAACGAGTACCCATCATGCATACTTTCGAGAGGACCCACATTGATAAAAAAATGAAGATACATTAAAAAAACGTGTTCAATGCCTTTTTAATGTATCTTCATTTTTTATCACGTAGGAAAAAGCCAAACATGTGGTACGTTTCCTGTTGAGAGTGGCAAAATTATGCTTTTTCTTTTCTTTTTATATGCATCAATCTCCAAGGCATCGTTCCAAGCCCGACCCAAGGTGTGGACAAGGGGAGGGGGAGGCTAACCCTTTGTGGACCCAGTGGACACATGTGGATCCAGACGCGAAAAAGATGAACAGGGCTAAAATGAGTGAAAGGGGAGTGATATATGTGGTGTCAGAAAGTGGGACCATGCAACCAAAATCGGGATTTCTCATGTAGTGCCAACCCTAAAGCTAGTGACATGTAAAGGAGATCCCATGGGACTAGGATACAAGGCTAACCACAGAATCTGGTAGTGGAGACAAAAGTACAGACCTACCCCACTCTTTCCGCCAAATCCCCCCGCCAATTCATGCCCAAAAGTGCCCATGACAAGTAAGGAAAATTACTCAACTATACCAATGAAAAGCCATACCTTTGAGGTCGGGAGGCCCCCCTTCAAACATACAATCATAATAAGTGGGCGAGGGACCACATGGTTGGCTCAGTGGTGGAGATAATGGCATATCGAGCTATATGGTGGCTGCAAGGGGCTACTGGTTGTTGACTGAGGATCATCTAGGAGAAAAAATTTCTCCTATATACACTACCCACAAGTGGTTATTAACACCTAGCTCCAACTAGGACATGAGCTCTTGGAGAGGTGCATGAAGCTACTCGAGCGAGAGGTCAAGAGAACAACAACAATCTCTTGGTTGTTGAGAATGCAGCAAGATGATGGAGCTTAGTGAAATGAAGTCGCCTTCACTAAGTGGGCCCGCAGGCAAATTCTGGCGCAAAATCTATTTTTAGACTATGTCTATTTTTAGACATACGGAGCATGGTTCGGGGATTCCAGTTTGAGATTCTTGGAGTATGAGAAATGTTGGTAAAAATAGATGAGACTCTATTTTTAGGTCAAAAGAGGTCAAAGTCTATTTTTAGACTACCTCTCCTAAAAATATGGAAGTCAAATATTATTTACCCTTAATAATATTTGGACTCTAAACAGCAGTTTACTCTCTTGGAGCACTTCAGTTCGAGCTACAGAAGTGGCTCATGCATCTGAAAGAGGAATCACGTGGTTCCCAAGGGTTTGATGGCATCATGCATGGTTGACTTCAGTTAGACTTCAGTGGCAGAAGTTTGGAGGAGTTAATGAGACAGATAGTGGAGTTGTGTTCTGTTTATTTTAGTTGAACTAGTTGAGATTAGTTTAACTAGCTAATCAATGAGTTATGAGTGGAGTGAATTAAATATTATTTAATTCATTAATTAGTAACTCATTATTCAACTCAAGAACACATCAGTTCACTACAGTGCATGATCAGTTCAGTGGAGACCAGTGAAAGAGGTAGATGAAAGGGTGGAGTTAGCTATCAGTGGCGACATCAGTTGTGCATGAGTTTTGCACCACACTTGGAGGAATTGTCCATGACAATTGCGCAGTCAAGCCAAGGAGATTCGAACCTTGGATCTCTATATAGACAGGCCATGATTGCGCAATAGAGGCAAGGCAATTAGTAGTGAGTTTTGAACCAGTAACCTGTTCAAAACTGAGCTAGATTGTGTGTGACTTTATGAGAAAGTACCGAGTACTTGTGAGGAGTATTGTACTTGTTTTGTTACATGATTTCTCCATTATAATATACACAATAGCTGCGGGGTTTTCAGCTATAGGCTTTCCCCATACATACTGAGTTAATGTGTGATTGATTTGATGTGCGATCGCTTCTATTATTTCCGCATGTGACAATTAATTGTAGATGAGATTATGTGTTATGCATGCAATTTGAAATTGATGTGTAATCGGGTTAATCTCCATTGAATAAGTGATTTATTCAGCTAATTTCTACATTGGTACCACAGACTTGTGACCTGCACATATCAAAGACCAAGCACACGGGGCAATTAAGCCCAACCAAAATATAGAGATATCAACAATTAAGCTCATAAACCTTCGGTGGATAGCAACCTCAGGCATATCATCCTCATTACAGTCCCTTATGACCAACATAGGGTCATAACTGGCAGGAAAGGGAGACTGATGACAAGGGGAGATGCAATAAGAAAGTTGCTCATGATGATCATATTTAGAATCCTGAGGATATGAGGGGGGAGGAGGGATACAACTAATGGATGGTTCTTCCTCAACATCATACCTACGAGGGGAAAACAAGGCCTTCATTAATGTCATCATCTATTAAAATGATGGTTGCCCACATCCCATTTTCCCTCACTAATACACAAGAAATCAAAAATGGCATCTTCACAGGGAGCTACAATATTCATATCCTCAAGCACCCTTTCTTGAATGAAAATCTCTGCTTCATCGTTTTCACCTTGCATATTCTCAATCCTTAAATTTGCATCCTGAAGGTCCTCGTGACTATCTTTTTTAGATTGATTCCACTCTTCCATATATTCCTCACTTTTATGATGATCCTTCACATTTGAACTCTCTTCAATGTCACCTTGATCATCCAATTGATTACCCTTTCTGGGGTTCCCTAGGAGGGGTTCTTATAGAGCAACTACTAGGTCGAGGGCAACAATGGAGCAATAGCCCACTGTCACCTCAGCTAAGGCTCCCTGCTCTTTACGGACTTTCACAGTTGGGAGGAGACCCGGTATATGAGGAATCACAATGATGAATATGCCAATGAAAGGACTAAGGGTGATTCCCAAGGCCTAATCACAAGAGAGACTTAATTGCATGGCTTTCTTGCTTTGGAAAGCAAGGTAGTAGGCTCTCTAGGAAGGGATAAAAGGATTTTTGAGGCTAGGGTTTTGGAATGTATCTTGAAGAGATGATTTCTAAGCCTAGAATTCCTTATGGAGACTTGGTCTTTATGTGATCTTTGTGGAATTGGAGTTATAAAGTTGCGGGACCACACAGGACCAAGTGGACCCAGAATTAGATCAAGGAAGTGGAATTGGTCACTCATGGAGGGGCTTGACCTATTTGTGGAAGAGAAGAGGATCGATGAACAAATCTTCTTGGAATAGAATGCAATGATCCAAATGAGGTCACTAGCCAAGGGAAAACTAGGGCAAGAGATGATCCTTGGCCTAGGGCTTGCAATATCTGGAGATCCCACCGTCGAAATTGCGTGAAATTTGGAGGGCCTCTAGAGGAAACCCTAGCACAGTTATGGACAAGAGATCGAAGTCCTTTGATGGCTAGAACATGAGATAAAGGATGCCCTAGGTGACTTATGGAGGCTAGGCCTAGAAAGAGAAGGAGAGGTGAGAGAAATAAGCTTTGAAAGTGATAACCTATGGAGGATTAGTACCTTGTCCTTTGGGAGAGATGGAGTCAAGGAGAATTTATTGATTGGAAAGGATTAACCATATCAAGGAGGCCTTCAAGCAACTTCGCATGGCATTAGGGCAGGAGAGCAGTTGCTTCAAGAACTTTATACTTCAATTTGCAATAATTGATTACTTATCAAGATTTTTTTAACACAAATTATCTCTAGGAACATTCAGCCATGCATACATCGCCCATGACATGATGCAACACTATAAAAGATCACAATTTCCACCAATTCGCATAGAAAAGTAGTAAATTTCAGACTTGTATAGCAAAAATCCTAGCAAAATTCATGTGACAAAAGTAAATAAAAAAATAAGCATCAAGAGAGCTCTTACATGTACAAGAGAGTATATCCAATCATCATATTATGCCAATAATGAAGCTTCAAGACAAGATAAAGATATCCAAACATCAAAATTCATCCATAACATCCAAACTCGTCCTCCAAAAGGGATAGTGAAAATGTCACAAGAGTTAATATCCTAATCCAAGTGATGATCAACGAGAGAGAATGCCTCTCTTCTATTTATACAATCCTCTAGGGATTCGAATGGCCTAATTTGGACTAATAATGGCGCTAAAATAAAATAATGTGCATAATAGCAATACTTTTGGTGACAAGCCCACCAAAATAGCTCAATAACAAAAGGATAAACCTATCAAGAGGGCAGAATGAGAAAAATCTAGTGAATCATTGGGCCTTTGAGGAGGCCTAATGAAGTCCAAGGGGTGCCATGATGTGAGAATGGACTCCAAGCATAGTGGACAAGGGGTTGGCCCCTTGTTTTCCAAGCAAGAACTTGTGGTGGTCCCAAGTGGGTGTGGGGGCACAAGGACATCCTCATGGGTCTCCAAGTGGATCGAAAATGCCTATAGGTCATCTGTAAGGGCTAGGATGACAACGTAAGACCTCTTTTTGAAGTGAGAGACATCCTTTCGACCCTGGAACCTCTGCGAAGTGTATGGTGCAAGTGTGGAGTTGGTTGGGCAAGGTGAACTAGGGGCATCATCCTCATCCAAAAGGTGGAACACGAGCAATCAATGATTGGTGTTGGGGATCCATGAAGTACTTTCTGCCTTAGTGGAGGCCCATGGCTCTCAACGCACACCCTACAAGTTCCAATGTGGCCCCTTTAGAGGGCTAGGACCCCGTATAGGGAGACCAAGCCCCAAATGGAGACCCACCTACAATCCTGCATAAGATCCAATGTGTCCCCTTGCCCTCTAATACAAGAAATCATCAGAATAATCAAGTAAAAGAGCTTACAAGTCATGGAATCAATGGGGCACTTCATGGTGGCACTCCCTTCCATAGTGGGCTTTAGCATGTACAAAACTCTCAAAGCTCAATAGGGGGTTAATCAAGGACCCTATTAGGTGGTTTCAACCTCTAAAGTGGGTGACATGTCCATGGTACATCCTTCAAGTGGTAGGTGGCAAATGATATAGTAATGGAACAAAGTGGGGATCAGGGAATCATCAAGACCACATGTCATGGTACCAGGGTAGCTATAATAAGTGAAGCCCACACCTAGGTATATGAGTGTAGGAAGGAGCAAATAGTGGTACATGAGTTAAACCGACCTTTGTTTTTCCACCCTTCTTCATATGCCTTTTACCTTTGGTTGATTTTTCTTCATAATTGCTTGGGTCTCCAGGGGATGAGACCATGATGTGTAGAATATAGCAGTGGATACCCCCTTAAGGTGCAACGGTTCATCTCCCACTAGGGGTTGGAATAATCATGGGTTCCTTAATGATGGAGGGGGCTCATCTAGGGCCCATAGGAACCACAATGATGGCCATGGATGAGGGGTAGAGCTCATGTTTGGCTTTGCCCACGTCCTAAATTTGTATGTCCCAACCATATTTTGCATTTTGTGGTACGTTTCCTGTTGAGAGTGGCCAAATTATGCTTTTTCTTTTCTCTTTACCTGCATCAACCTTTGGGGCATCGTTACAGCCCGACCCAAGGTGTGGACAAGGGGAGGGGCAGGCTACCCCTATGTGGACCCAGTGGACACATGAGGACCTGGATGGGAAAAAGATGAATAGGGCTAAAATGAGTGGAAGGGGGGTGATATACGTGGTGGCAGGAAGCAGGATCACGCAACCAAAATCGGGATTTCCCATATTGTGCCAACCCTAAGGCTAGTGGCCAGTAAAGGAGATCCCACTAGACTAGGATACAAGGCTAACCACAGAATCGAGCAGTGGAGACAAAAGTACAGACCTACCCCATTGTTTCCGTCGAATCCCCCCACCAATCCATGCCCAAAAGTTCCCATGACAAGTAAGGAAAATTACTCAACTATACTAATGAAAAGCCATACCCTCTAAGTCGAGGGGTCCACCTCCAAACATACAGTCATAAAAAGTGGGCGAGAGACCACATGGTTGGCTCAGGTGGCAGAGATAATGGCACATCGAGCTATCTTGTGGCTGCAAGCAGCTACTGGCTATCAGCTGAGGATCATTGAGGAGAAAAAATTTCTCCTATATACACTACCCACAGGTGGTGGGTAACAAAAACCAACACAGTGGTACCAGTCCACATATCAAGCCACACATTCTCAGAGTGTTAGAGAGATCAACCCCAGACATACTCAGAGTAGAGTACTTCCCACCTCTCAAACCCAAAGGAGCAGCCAGAGATCCATTCGAAGTTTACTTCTTCTGATCTTGGATGCTAGGAGTATCTCTCGCTTGTACATCACCCCCCACCCCACCTGAATCATTTAGTCGGTCCATCCATGGTTCAAGAGGACTCCGACAGCGAGCCAATCCCCTATTCACACCCTTCACCCTTGGCCATCAGACTCAAGAGACTTTAACATTATCGTCCTCAAAGTCTGATCTTCCTCCCTCCCCCCCTTGACAGGCTCTTAAGTTGTCCAAACTCACTTAGTATTTTGTAACAATGTACCTTTGTCCCGGTTTTATAAATTTATACATATGTTTTGATGTTATACCTATATAGGTGTTTTTTCTTTATATTATTATCGACATTTCTAGTAGTTGCGCTTGCACTCCCGCATCATATTCATAATGGTTTTACTCTCTATTCACATTGACCTAATTTTGTGGTCATTCCTTATACATTAATATAATTATGTTATCTTATACTATCTTATCTAGTTGTTGAAAGGTTATGATCTAGCATGAAGTAGGGGGTTCACTGAGCAACAGTCTACAACCAGCTTACTTCTCTTCCAATCATTCATCTTTTCCTTGATGTTTCCATTCCTCGCAATACTTATTATGCAACCAGTCTTGTATTTGTCTCAATGATGCAAACAATCTTTTAACTAATACGTTGATAGGGTTTAATTATTCAATGTTGTTAAAGTTGTTCGAATTCGGTGATTTTGTGGTTGAGTAATCTTTGCTTTGCTACAATGGTGTGAGTGGCCTAAGTGCCTTTACTTTGATTCCATACATCTAAAGCACATGTCTGTCTCTTCTTCCATCATTCACAGTTTAGCTGTTGCAAAGTGGAATCTCTCATATTATTTGATTTTAAGCTTTAATGTGTCCTTGGTTGCTTGCACACATATCAAGGACAATTATTTTGCGTGTTGATTACTCACACTAACCATTCAAATTATCTAATTGTTGACAGTGCATGAGCACTAGGGACACCCCACTGTGACTATAGAAATGAACAGAAAAGTAATTCAAGGTGGCCTTAGGCTAATCACTCATAGTTGTTTCCCAGGTTTGCGTGGAGCAGATCTGAGAGATAACAAGACCCTATCCCTACTTGTCACTCTGATTTCTCTTTTGTATGCATTTGTTTATCCATGTACTGTCATCCACATTGTATAGCCAATCTTTATTTCAAACCCTCCATTTCTATGATTTTTCCTAAACCATTTTGTTTAGTCTTCCACACTCCTTTTTTCCTTATGCCATGCTCTTTTGCACCCACTCAATTCATTATTTTCCATGTCAACAAAAAATATTTAAGTTTTCAACCTTACATTCAAAAACTAAAATATTTATCCCCTTATACATCATCAAGTGTCATATTGCAAAATCATTGACACAAACAAAAAGAAAAGAGGTAAAAGAACTTAGAAAAAAATAAGTAAATAAAAAGGAAAGTTGAATGCATTTGGTATGGAGCCTACGATTTTTGGACGAAAACCTCCACTCTGCTTCACATTGATTATCAGCTAATGCCCTACATTCTTTCAACTTTTCAAGGACAATATCCTTATTGTTCAATAAATATACACAAGTATACTTGTAAAACTCAACAATGGAGGTCAAAGCATGCCTTGCACCTGCTAAATATAGTTGGTTCATTATACACAGATCACTGTGAATAAGTTTCAACTCAGTGTTTGCTCTATAAGCCTTCCCCTGTTGAGAAATCTATAGGGCAATGATTAGAGTGATTTCTCTTTTCTTGATAACTGCTTGTGATGTCTTTTTACTTTTACTTATTATTATGTTAGTCTATCATCAAACAACTACTGAAAGCAAGAAGAATAAGAACAGAAAATATAAGCTACAAGCCAGGGCCAAAACCTCTCCACTAGAGAGGAAAACCCGCAAATCTCTTCTCTTCTTCTAGATTCTTCAATTGACGAATTAAGACCTCTGGACCAAGACCAATACCCTCCAAGACCAAGTCCAACCCTTTCGGATGACGTGCTTTCCTTGTTCAAGTCAAACCCAGTCAAATCTCTTCCAGTACCACAACTTCGACCCCCAGCTGCAAAATCTCAGCCTCCACTACAAACCTGAAATTTCCGGCCCTCCTGCAGTTGTTGTTACCACACGTGTGAGCTTATTTTAGCCTCCCAAGGCTCCTCAGACCTTCGCTTGGCTTTCTCTTCCTTTTGGAGCTTGAGGATGGCTTCTTGTGACCTTCGCTTGACCTTCTTTGCTTTCCTTCTTCAAGATCAAACTTCTAGAAGAAAACCCCAAATCAACTACAGAAACCCTACCCTTCATTCGTACGTGTGAGAGAGAAATAGCCCAAAGACAAGGCTCCTTCTTCCTCTTCCTTCTTCGTTGCCTTCTTCTTCCTCCTTCGCCTAAATGAGTGAGTGATGATTTTGCTCCAAGGAGGTTGAGTTTCCTCCTTTATATAGGCTTCTCAAAGTGGACAAAGCTCCTCAAATTAGGGCTACTTGCCAACTGCCAGGCCGACTTGGCCTTGAAGGGTATTTTGCACTTTTATGGACAAAAATAATTTTCTTTACAAGTTACAATGTACCCGATGGGGTTCAACTTATGACAATGACTCTTTTGACTTCTTGACCTAAAACAAACCCTAGAAGCACTCAATGGGTGCTTAACCTATAAAATAAAAGACCTTGAGCATGAAACCCATGCTCCAAAAATAATAATAATAATTTTCTTTCATTTTACAATTTACAAGAATCAAAATTACATTTCATATTTAAAGAGGTATTCATAAATGGTACATGGACATTCTCAGTCTAAAGAGATCTCATAAGAAGAGTCAGATTGGTAACCCATCTGTTAAGCATCATATCAACCAACATTGTCATATAGCAATGCCTTGACTAACAACTCTATCTCTCGAAAAGATCAAAGCACAATGCTGGTGACACAAATGATTTATAGACACCGTCATCGGTGTCTCTTAAGCTACACACCGAGTATGACCTTCCTTGGATTATTCTTATCTTGGGTAGCTAGTCCTCAAAGAATATCGTTCCACGACTACTCTCATCTTGGATGCGCTACCGCATCCTCAAAGAGTATCGGATGCCAAATGCTTACCCAATCATCCATTTTGTCTTCCCAAGTGAAGACAAGAATGATGTCCCTATCTCACCCTCTCAACCAAGGAGGATATATCAACCAAACCAAGCTTGTCTCTCAGATATACAAGCTTCTTATTAGAAAGAGATTTTGTCAATATGTCAACTACTTGCTCATCGATGGAGATATATTGTAGTTGTAGCACATCATCTTGTACTAGCTTCTGAATGTAGTGATACTTGTTGATATGCTTTGTCTTTCCAAGATATAGTGAGTCTTCAGACAATCGTATACAATTGGTGTTATCACAATGTATCATTGTGGGGTCCATTAGTCCTTCAAATAGGTCCGATAGCAGCTTCCTTAACAAGACAACTTCTCTGCTTACTTCACATGCAGCATTGTACTCAGCCTCAGCACTACTCAAAGAAATTGTATCTTGCTTTCTTCTCATCCATGAGATCATGGAGGATCCCAAACTAAAACATCCTCCTGTAGTGCTCCTTCCATCCTGCTCACTGCCTCCATATTCGAAATCTATATATCCAATCAAGTGAACATCATTCCTCCTATCATAGTTTAGGCAGTAGTGGATTGTTCCTTGCAGACATCTCAATATATGTTTTGTTGTTATCCAATGATCATGCTTCGGATCCACTTGGAATTGGCTGAGAATATTTACTACAAAACATATGTCTGGTTGAGTATTCACCAAGTACATTAGTGAGCCAATCAAGTGCCTATACCTAGAAGGATCCACAGGGCTTGATTCGAAACTCCTTAGTCTCTTGAAGTTTGTGGTCATCGGGGTTGTCAAACCTCTTCAACATCTTGATCGCATACTTTCCTTGAACTAGATAGATCTCGTCAAGTCCTTGCCAGATTTCCAATCCCAAATAGTAGTGCATCAACCCTAAATCCTTCATGTCAAATTTTGTTGCTAGTTGCTTCTTACATTCTTCAATTCAACCTTCCACATGTGTCGAGAGAAGATAATCCACATACAGAAGAATGATTACCGTCTCTCCCTTCACAACCTTAATATAAGGTTTGGATCAGCACAACTCTTTGTGAAGCCTAATCTTTGTAGGTATGCATCCATCCTCGCATACCATGCCCTTGGTGCTTACTTGATGCCATATAATGCCTTCTTCAATCTACAAACATAAGCCTTTCTATCTTTAACTTCAAATCCCAAGGGTTGCTCTATATAGACAATTGTGTGGTCTTCCTTGAGTTCTCACCATGTTAGTACTTGGTTCTCAAGCTGGACATCACAAGCCTACTACATGTCCCTTGTTTTGGAAATTCTTTGGTGGTCTGGAAATGTGTATGGCTATTGCTAGCTTAGACTCATTAAGGAGGTATTTGGCTAGACAACAAAATTCCTAGCAATGTTGTTGATACATGCCATTCCAATGTTGCCAAAGAATGTAAATTATAATAAATAAAATAATTTTATTATTGTCCAACAAATGACCAGAAAAGTAGGTCAATGGGACTAGAGAGTTCAACGATGCCATTACAAAGCAGGAGTACTAAATAGTCTCCTATAGAATAAGAAGTAAAGTAGAAACATGAAGTCTATATGCAAACAAAATGGGAAATGGGTATCTATAATGGGAGGGAGATGTGTAGACTAAAAGTATCTAGGGTCTAGGTCATGGTCCACTAAGTCTACCTCTCCTAACATCTGAGGACAAAGAAAACTCAAGATAGAATAATGCCCTGTAGGAGAGCTAGGGGAAGATCTAGATCCTTTATTGCGTTTTTGGTACGCCACTATAACTCACTACTGATGTTTAGGTGATTTGATTTGCCTATTGGTAAGGGATCTAGTCTGGCAACATCTCTAAGGTCTCTAGGTAGGAGGAATGGTCCCTTTGATTCACATTGATCTGGAGCTAGAAGCAATGTTATCATCAACCTGTCTCTTAGTGCCCACTACCCATAGGTGATGGGAGCACAATAAAAAAGGACGTAATTCGTTCAACAAGATCCAACCTAGTAGGATGCTCGAGAGTATGGGTACGAAGTCTGAGGGCCTCTTACATGTAAAGGGCCAAACATTTCTAATCTGAGTACTCGAAGAAATAGGAAAGGGTTTGGATCCCCTCGAACAACCAATGAAATCTCCCACAGATCTCATAATAAATGGGGAAACGAAAGATGAAGTGATCCTCTAACTCAACCTCTTGGAGATGTCATAGTTGGCAGATCTTATCTAAATGGTCTATTTGGTGGTTTGTCTCAATCCACGGTTGATTAGATCCAACTCTGAACTATCCTACGAAAATTTGAAGGGCATGCATCAAATGGCAAAGTGTGTAATGGGGGCAAACAATGAGTCCATCCCTCATCATCATCAAGTGCTCAACCTAGAATGCCATCTTCGAACGTAACCCAATATCTGATTGTATCCTGAGAAGCCATCTAGCAAAGAAATTATTTTAGAACCAAATACCCTTTGTAAAATGTGATCCATCTTGGGTAAAGGATAGTTGTCCTTTAATGAGGCTTACGTCAAGCGCTTATCCAAGTGACCTGTACATATTTCTTGTAGATATCCTCACGGATTGTATTCATCTTATGTTTGATTGGTAAGTGGTGTTCAGGTGCACATATGGAATATCCAAATGGAGGAATTCGGTCCAACGTAACACCAACTAAGGTAACACAATCTAAGACGAAGGTGTAGTAGCATCGAGACTAAGCTGAAGGACCAACTACTGCAATAGAGGATGAGCCAAGAATGGATATTTTTCATGCCTCTATGTTGTATTAACAAAACTCTTAACACAATGTAGAAGTTAGAAGGGGTGAGCACCAAACTCATCAATTGTGCCATTCAGGAATGTAGTCTATCTTCCTCTATGATGCATCTTTTTCTTTTTCCCACTACTCAACCTATTCCTTGAACTACAAGTTCTAAATCTGCAATTTTGTCATGTAGTCATCCTTTTTCTTAGCCCTACTTATCATCTCTACAGCAGATCCAAAAATGAGTTTAACTAGCAAGGCATGTCCATCTTCGACAGGTCCATGATGTTTTGTGTTTAGACCTCATCTCATTCCTAAATTTCTTCCTTTGTGATGACTACATGGGATATACTACATGATTTGGCTCTACCATTTCTCTATCCTAAAGATTCAACGCTAGAAACCTTATGTACAATCTACAACTTAAACTCAAACCTTGACCCAATTGCATGCACTACAACTCGTAAGTTATACACCACCTAACGAGGGTTGCACAATGGAGCCTGTTACCACTCAAACCAGCAGGGGACCAAGAAGGGTTTCCTAAGAGGGGGTAATGGAGTCCTGATGCTTTTGGGAATCCACTTATGAAGGATATATCAATGAATTGGTGTGAAGTGATCCCAGAAACCCTTTCCCTAGGATAGAATAAAGAGTGAGACTTGCTTTCCTTTTAAGCAAGGGAATTGATCTTCCAAGGGAAGGGGGATAAGGATTGGAGGGAGAGGATGAAGGGTACAATTTGTAGAGGTACTTCCTAATCCTTAAAACCCTATAAGAACTTGGATTCCCAGATGGTCATTGATGAATAGGCTTTAACAACAAATGGGGCCACACGAGGCCAAGTGGACCTAAGCCAGGTTCGGGTATGGAATATACCAACCAATGATGCTCCTATCCTAGACAAAGTGAGGGGAAAGGATAAAACAAGAATTTTTACTTCAAAAGGTCAAATTGATCCTCCCAAGTGCTAACCTTGGGAAACACAGGGCAAAACTTCATCCTAGAGTTAGGGCTAGAGGTATCCGGAGATTCCACAGTCGAAATTGGCCCAAATTCGAAGGAGAGTGAGGGGACCCACTAGCGCAGTTACCTTTAGGAGATCAAAGTTTTCTTGTTGCTAGATTCCAGGGAATTTGATACCCTGGGTGACCTAAAGGAGCTAGACCAAGGGACAATGATCACCCTTTTGTGAGGGACCAGTGCCTGATTCACTTGAGAATGAGTCAAGGATAATAATGAAGAAAAATTTGGTTTCTTGTTCAAGGAGGCCCAAAAATTCAACTTCGTCCAATGTTAGAGGAAAGATAAAAAAAAAAGTGACTTTCAAGCATTTATACTTCATACAAATGGTGCAAGCCTATCGAGATAAAACGATCTCTAGGACATTTCATTCATCTAACAATGGCCCATACATAGAACAAGCTAAATAGACACATAATTCCATATTTCAAGCATGCAGCAATTATCCCTAATTATAGCGAAATCTAGTAGTATGCAACAACAAGAAAAATAACATCAAATTTACACTTACAATGTTAGAGAGTATATCCAACCTGCATCACATTTGGACATAAGAAGCTCCAAGATATAAAAATTAAAATTAGAGAGAGCAGCCATTCCACAAAAATAACACACAATAATTAATTGTATTACTCACATGCACAAGAGATACATATAGTTGGAGTGAGATCCAACTGATTCTAATCTTGGAGAGAGAGGTTGAGAAAATCTCTCAACAACCTCAACAAACCCAATCCAAGATATACTAAAGTAAGCATAATCCTAACTAATTCTAATACCCTCCCTTAATGCTTACTTTACAAAACATATAATAATTAATCACAATTACAACACTTTGAACTTTCGTCTCTTTGTCTGATCTGGTCTTCATTAACATTTGTACCCTCTGAGATCTCATAGACAACACTCTTTTCTCCACCATTTTCGAGCTACCATTCAACCCATTTAAAATACATTTGTTTCTGACCAGCAATGTTGAATTTGTAAGATCAAAGATTCTTGACACCCCCGAAGAAGAGTCTCGACACTGAACTACCCTATTGAAATATTTCCATCTGTGAAATAACCCCGAAGAATAAATTTCAACAATCTATAGGAAAATATTCTAGGTACAGAATATGATCAGCGATCAATCCTACAAAGTGACCTTTACACACTTACAAACTCATAAAAAATAACCTGTAATTGTCGATCTTGGAGCACCGAAGTACAACAAAAATCTACAACATATAACAAACTCTCACAATCAAATTAGCGATACATTCTCTCGGCACCGAAGAACGTTGAGAACCGCTATTTGAAATTGTGTAAATCTATTCAATAATTGGTTCTTTATTATAAAATTTTACAAATAAAAAAAAACACTACTCTCACTAATAAACCCACAAATCCAACGTAAATCAAACCAATAGCATACATAACCAACAATTTCAGCAATTTCGACCCACCACTATCCCTCGGCTCGGCGTTTTCCTCCTCAGCATTCGTCTCTTCGTTTGGCTGAATTCTCGCAACTTTTCTGTCACTGAGACTCTGGCAGTCGCCCAACACAGGAAGGATTTTGGCGATGCTCTTGAATTTGGAGGTTGACCTCTTGAAAGTAGAATTGGTGAGGGAATTTATCTCGGAAGGCGAGAGCAAGTGGTTGAGTTTGCGCATGGGGAGAAGGAAATAGAGATTCCCCAATTCGAGCTCCTCGCCCACTGTCAGTGCTGAGATCCGGCGTCCGGCCTGCAAAATGTCAGAATTACAGACGAAATGTCCCCTATTGTCGATCATCAGTTGTGTGACTTTCAGTGGCTTCTCGAATTTATGTATGCTACCATGCAACGCTATGACTTTCACTGCGCTGGCGCAAGCTTTGGACGAAACGCAGGAAGAGACAATTCCCATTATTACCATAAGCTCGATATCCTCCCTGTAATGATGATACTGGTCGACTGCAATATCTATGTTGTTGAAATCCAGTATATGCCCAAATTTATGGAAGTATGTATCCTACACACTGGTTCCTCGCCCATCTTCTTTTACTGATCCCTCGTACTGGAATGCTGCAAAGGAAGTGTCAAATATAAAACCAGGAGGAAAATCGTTTCTTTTGAAATCCACTATGGAGTTTGGACCAAATTGGGCTTCCGGTATTTGCAGTGCAGTTAACAAAATAATGTTCACAGCAATGAAAAACAGAGAAGTTCTCATCTTTGGCATTTGCAATCTGATATGTTGCGGTGAAGCAGGGGAATAAAGGAATATATGGACTGCAGAGTAAGAAAACTTTGAAACGACTCCTCTAGTATGCCAGGCGAACCTCCATGAATTTTGCTTGCATTGATTTGCCGATTAAAATTAATGAAAAACACATACAACAAAATAAAATAACAAACACAAAAAATTTTCACCCAGAAAATAAATTCACTAAACTATCTACTCTCCTACAGCAGTGGTTTGACAATCATTGCTCTCACATCTTCCTAGCCATCCCGTGAGGGATTTAAGCCAGTAGAGGCTCTGATACCAAATTAAAATTAGAGAGAGCAGCCATTCCACAAAAATAACACACAATAATTAATTGTATTACTCACATACACAAGAGATACATATAGTTGGAGTGAGATCCAACTGATTCTAATCTTGGAGAGAGAGGTTGAGAAAATCTCTCAACAACCTCAACAAACCCAATCCAAGATATACTAAAGTAAGCATAATCCTAACTAATTCTAATATAGCCCAAATCGATACATCAAAATCCATCCAACATCCAAAAATCTCCACCAAGGAAAAAATATGAAATTCTTTTAAGAGATAGAAATCCCAAGTCAAGTGATGATACAAATGAATCCAAGTAGCTCATAAATGAAATAACAAGCCTCTCAAGAGGTCAAATAACAATATGTGCATGTCGTGGGGCCCTCCAAAAGGCCGGATAATGTCCAGAAGTGCCATAATGATGAATAAACACCTCAAAATGTGATGGACAAGGGGCACACCAATGGCCCCATGGTTCTCCATATGACTCGAAGATGCATGTAGATCCTCTACAAGGGCTCAAATGATGGGATGAACACTGGCATGTCATCGTACAAATCCTGGGACACCTGCCAAGCGTGTGGGGCTCTTGTGGAGCCTGTTGGGCATAGTGTACCAAGTGCATCATCCTCCTCCCAAAAGTGGATCTCTAGTAATATCTGGACATCGATGGCGATCCGTGGAGTGTTGTTTGCTGCTATGGAGGCCCATGGCTCTCTACACACACCCTACATGTGCCAATGTAGCCCTCTGGGAGGTTAGGATTCAGGACCCCATATATGGAGACCAAACCCAAATGGAAACCACCTGCAATCCTATATAAGATCCAATGCGTCCCCTACCCTTCCAGTACAACAAGTCATTAAAGTAATCGTGTAAAAGAGCTTACAAACCATAGACAACAAAGTGGGCAATTCATAATGGCATGCCCTTTCATAGTGGGCTTTGGCATGTGCTAGTGTCTCTGAGCTCCAAAGGGGGTTAGCCAGGTACCTTATTAGGTGGTTTCTACCCTTAAACGGAGGTGGCAAGTGAAAAAGAAGTGAAATGGAATAGCGAATAAGAGGGGCAGTCCTGGGCCACATATTGGGGCTCAAGGGTACCTAGAGAAGGGGAAGCCCACACCTAGGTATATAATGTATAGGAGGGAGCAATCGTGATACATGAGGTGCCCCGACCTTGATTTTTCCACCCTTCTTTATATGCCTTTTGCCTTTTATGAATTTTCTTTAATTAACTGCTCGGGGCTCAAAGGATGAGAGCATGATGTGTAAGATAAGCAGTGATTACCCCCTTTTAGGTAGGTCGGTTCATTGCCCTCCAAGGGTTGGGACAATCATGGGTTCCTAAATGATAAAGAAGGCTCATCTAGGGCCTATGGAACCAGGGTGATGACCATGGGTATGGGGCAGAGCTCATGTATTGGCTTTTTCCCACGTGCTAATTATTGTTGTCTCAGCCATCTTTTGCATTTTGTGGTACAATTTAATGTTGAATGTGGCCATTTATTCTTTTACTTTTTCTTTTAGCTGCTTCAACCTCTAGGGCATCATTCCAGGCCTGACCCAAGGTGGGGGCAAGGGGATAGGGAGGCTGACCCTATGTGGACCCAGAGAGGTAATGTGGACCCAAGTGGGAGAAATGATGAATGGGGGTATAGTGAGTAGAAAGGGAGTAATATATGCGGATAAAGGAGCGGGACCACACACCCAAAGTTGAGGTTTCCCAAGTAGTACTACCCTAGAACCAAATGGTCAATAAAGCAGATCCCACGAGACTAAGATCCAAGGGTCACATCCAAAAGAGATTAAAGGGCAGGAGCACAAACTAAGCCCACTCTTTCCGCCAAATCCCCTCATCAATTCATGCCCAGAAGTATCCATGATAAGTAAACCCAATACTCAATTACCAAATGACAAGACAAACCTTTAGATTCGAGAGACCCAGCTTCAAACATACGATCAATACAGGTGGGTGAGGCACCACATGGTTGGCTCAGGTGGCGAAGAAATGGCACAACGAGCTAGTTGAAGGGTGCGAGGGGCTGTTCGCTGAGGTCCATCATGGAGAAAAATTTCTCCTAGGGATATCACCCACGAAGTGGTGGGTAACATATGGCTCCAACTGGGACGTGATCTCTCGAAGAAGTGGGCAAAGCTACTCAAACGAGAGGTCATGAAAACTCCAGCAATCTCTTGGTCAGTGTAGACCTGTTATATGCACATGTCAATGATCAAAGCCACGTGGCAGCAAATTTTTCATGGTGTCTTGACTCTTATGATCACCCATGCTTAATGTTAGCCCATTAAATCAACAAGTAATAAAAAAAATGCAATTTTTAATCTAAATGCAACTAATCTATTATGAGAAATATCATATGAAATTAGTTCTAATGCAAAAAATCAGCATGCAATGCATCTTACCCTAACATGCATATAGTACAATGCTACTACTAAGTGTAATCATAAAGCTAGTGCAACCAACATATCATCATGTCAATATAAATTTGTCGGCCAATATGATTACTCATGTAGCAAATCCCAAAGTGAATGCGGATACAATTATATGGAGGAAGAAGTGGGTGGGAGGTGGGAAAATATGATGCACACACATGGATGATCGCGTGGGAAGAGGTAAGAAAAGGATGTAACATAGTCCATGATATTCTCTCTTCTAACCAAAATATAGAGATGTCAATGATCAGGCTCATAAAATTTTGATGGATGGCAACCTCGGGCATCTTATTTCCATTATCATTTATGTCATATTTTATTGCCTCAAAAGAGTTATGATTAGTGGGAAAGGGAGACTGGTGAGATGGAGAAACACAAGCTAGTCACCCATGACGATCACACTGAATAGGGGAGATTATAGATTGGTCATGATCCTAAGGAGGTGCCCAAGAAGACAGAGTATATTCAATGAGGGGTTCTTCCTTGACACCATACTCAAAAGGAGGAAAGGGATCATGGTCACTCGAGATCATTTGAAAAGGGGCGAGGGAATCACTTGTGGAAGACTTGAGGTGATGAACAAGAGGATGAGGCAAAGGGAGAGGTGAAGTATTATATTCAACGGGTTTTTCCTCCTCAAAATCATCCTTTTCATGAAGGGGAAAATAATGATCATTCTTCTCAAGGGTGTGAATGGATATGTCATCATAAATAATACCTAAGAGAGAGGGGATACCACTTTCAACCTCATCTTCCTTGTTAGTGTCATAAATGGGAGCACAATCAAAATGAGGACAAACAATTTCCCATTTACCCTTTTCAATGTAGAAGTAATATTCAATGTGATCTTCCTATGGGCTAATGGAATAACCTTCCTCAAGGTTCTCAAAAGGAGATTCATTGAGTGTAATATCCTTGAGAAAGGTAAGGCTAGCCTCAACTTCACTTTCCATGGACTCATCCTTCCCAACACATGTGTTCTCCAAATCATCCTTTTCATCATGTGGACCCAAGGAGGCCCCATCATCCCATTTATCACTTAGGTTCACAAGGTCTTGATGATGCTCGATGAAGGCTTCCTCTTGAATGCTCAATGCGGGGCACACTTGAAAATGTCTAAGAAAGCCATCAACAAACTACTCAATAGATGAGATGCTCCTAGGTTTGTGATTTTACAACCATGAGTTATGGCCATAGAGGGAACTAAAGAAGAGCAACAAAAGGACACATTGATGGACCGCTTTCTCCTTTGAAGTATGTGCATTAAATCCTTCTACCTAGTCAATTGCGGAACTTGGGTCACAATAAAAAACGAGCACCCCACGTACCATCCTTGTTGTGACATGATTGGGGTGTCCTGGGATGCTATCAATGTCCAAAGCGAGAAATTTATCAAAGGAGAGCATATTTGAGATATAGATGGAAAATACATAGGAGTCGCCAAGGTGAATTTGAAGATGCCTAGAAAAATACTTCGTTCACCCTACAAGCATTGACCTTAAAGTTCAATGAAGAACTAGGCTTCGTTCTTCCAATGGAGTCGCCAATAATGATATGTCAATATGTCGTAAGGGGAACAAAACACACATCTCGTGTCCTTGGTAATGGCACAAGAAATGTTACCACTCAAACCAGCAGGGGACGTAAAAGGGTTTCATAAGACGGCAACTGCTAGGTTAAGGGCAACGGTAGGGCTTAGCCCACTGTCACCACAGCGAAGGCTCCCTGCTCTTTATGGACTTTCACCGATGGGAGGAGTCCCGATGCTTTTGGGAAGCCACTTATGAAGGATATATCAATGAATAGGTGTGAAGTGATCCCAGAAACCCTTTCCCTAAGATATAATAAAGAGTGAGACTTGCTTGCCTTTTAAGCAAGGGACTTGACCTTCTAAGGAAAGGGGAGTGAGGATTGGAGGGCGAGGATGAAGGGCACAATTTATAGAGGTACTTCCTGATCCCTAATATCCTATAAGAACTTGGATTCCCAAATAGTCCTTCATGAATAGTCATTAACAACAAATGGGACCACAAGAGGCCAAGTGGACCCAGGACAGGTTCGAGTATGGAATATAGCAAGCAATGATGCTCCTATCCTAGACAATGTGAGGGGAAAGGATCAAACAAGAATTTTTACTTCAAAAGGTCAAATTGATCCTGCCAAGTGCTAGCCTTGGGAAACACAGGGAAAAACTTGGTTCTAGAGCTATGGCTTGAGGTATCCAGAGATTCCACCGACGAAATTGGCCCAAATTCGGAGGAGAGTGAGGGCACCCACTAGTGCAGTCGCCTCTAGGAGATCGAAGTTCTCCTATGGCTAGATTATCGGGAATTTGATGCCCTAGGTGACCTAATGGGGCTAGACCTGGGGAAAATGTGAAAAAGAGGGGAAAATGACCACCCTTTTGTGAGGGACCAGTGCCTGGTTAACTTGGGGATAAGGATTCAAGGATAATAATGAAGAAGAATTTGGATTCTTGTTCAAGGAGGCCTAAAAAGTAAACTTCGTCCACTGTTAGAAGAAAGATAAGAAAGTGACTTTCAAGCATTTATACTTCATACAAATAGTGCAAGCTTATCGAGATAAAATTATCTCTAGGACATTTCATTCATCTCACAATGGCCCATACATAGAACAAGCTAAATAGACACATAATTCCACATTTCAATCATGTAGCAATTAGCCCTAATGATAGCGAAATCAAGTAGTATGCAGCAACAAGAAAAATAGCATCAAATTTACACTTACAATGTTAGAGAGTATATCCAACCAGCATCACATTTGCACATAAGAAGCTCAAAGATAGAAAGAGCCCAAATCCATACATCAAAATTCATCTATCATCCAAAAATCTCCACCAAGGAAAAAATGTGAAATTCTCTTAAAAGAGAGAGATCCCAAGTCAAGTGATGATACAAATGAACCTAACTAACTGCTATTTATACACCTTTTAGGAGTTCGATTTAGCTAATGAGCCTACATTATCCAATAAACATAAAATAATGTGCAAATAACCTAACTTTTGGTGACAAGCCCCACCAAACTAGCTCATAAATGAAATAACAAGCCTCTCAAGATGTCAAATAATAATATGTGCATGTCGTGGGGCCCTCCAAATGGCCTGATCATGTCAAGAAGTGCCATAATGATGAATAAACTACTCAAAGTGTGATGGACAAGGGGGTGGCCCCTTGTTCTCCAAGTAGTAGACATGTGGTGCTCCCAATGGGTGTGGGGGCACACCAATGACCCCACGGGTCTCCATATGAGTCGAAAATGCCTATAGATCCTCTGCAAGGGCTCAAATGATGCAATGAACACTGCCATGTCATCGTACAAGTCCTGGGACACCTGCCAAGCGTGTGGTGCTCCTATGGGGCTTGTTGGGCATAGTGTACCAAGTGCATCATCCTCATCCCAAAAGTGGATCTCTAGTAAACTTTGGACATCGGTGGGGATCCGTGGAGTGTTGTGTGTTGTTGTGGAGGCCCATGGCTCTCTACACACACCCTACATGTGCCAATGTAGCACTCTGGGAGGTTAGGACCCCATATAAGGAGACCAAACCCAAATGGACACCACCCACAATCCTATATAAGATCCAATGTGTCCCCTAGTCTTCCAGTACAACAAGTCATTAGAGTAGTTATGTAAAAGAGCTTACAAACCATAGACAACAAAGTGGGCACTTCATAATGGCATGCCCTTCTGTAGTGGGCTTCGGCATGTGCTAGTGTCTCCAAGCTCCAAAGGGGGTTAGCCATGTAACTTATTAGGTGGTTTCTACCCTTAAAGGGGATAGTATGTCCAAGGTACATCCCTCAAATGGAGGTGGCAAGTGACAAAGAAGTGAAATGGAATAGGGAATGAGAGGGGCAGTCCCGGGCCACATATTGGGACTCAGGGGCAGCGAGAGATGGGGAAGCCCACACCTAGGTATATAATGTATAGGAGGGAACAATCGTGGTAAATGAGGTGCCTAGACCTTGATTTTTCCACCCTTTTTTATATGCCTTTTTCCATTTATGAATTTTCTTTAATTAACTACTCGGGGCTCAAAGGAAAAGAGCATGATGTGTAAGATACAACAATGATTACCCCCTTTTCGGTAGGGTGGTTCATTGCCCTCCAAGGGTTGGGACAATCATGGGTTCCTAGATGATAAAGGAGGCTCATCTAGGGCCTAGGAACTAGGGTAATGACCATGGGTATGGGGCAGAGCTCATGTATTGGCTTTTGACCACGTGCTAATTATTTTTGTCCCGACCATCTTTTGCATTTTGTGGTACAATTCCTGTTGAATGTGGCCATTTATGCTTTTACTTTTTCTTTTAGCTGCTTCAACCTCCAAGGCATCATTTCAGGCCTGACCCAAGGTGAAGCGAGGGGATAGGGAGGTTGACCCTATGTGGACCTAGAGAGGTATTGTCGACCTAGGTGGACGAAATGATGAATGGGGGTATATTGAGTGGAAAGGAGCGGGACCACGTGCCAAAAGTCGGGGTTTCCCAAGTAGTACCACCCTAGAACAAAATGGTCCATAAAGGAGATCCCACGAGACTAAGATCCAAGGGTAACATCCAAAAGAGATCAAGGGGACAGGAGCACAAACTAAGCCCACACTTTCCGCCAAATCCCCCCATCAATCCATGCCCAGAATTATCCATGATAAGTAAACCCAATACTCAATTACCAAATGACAAGACATGCCTTTAGATTCAAGAGGCCCACCTTCAAACATACAGTCAATACAAGTGGGCGAGGAACCACATGGCTGGCTCAGGTGGTGAAGAAATGGCACAACGAGCTAGTTGAAGGGTGTGAGGGGCAGCTGGCTGCGGTTGATTTGTGGTAGCATTAGGTGTGCTCTAAGTCTCAAACTTTGTGGAGAGGCTTAGACACATGTATTCCACATAACCTAGAAATTGTTTTGGGAAATTCCACCCAGAGACAGTTTTATTTGATAAATTAATTATTTTTAATGAGACCCTAATTCTAAACTTAGGAAATTAAAATAATTAATGGGTATTAATCTAAACTGTGGGTGAAACTTCTAGAAAAAGCAGAACAAGTCAAAATGTAATCTTAGTCGTTGATTGGAGATCTAATCTCGGTCGTTGAAGTCTCAATGAGAAGACTATAAAGAAGACTTGAGGGTCATTTGGAAAGAAACACTGAGAGGATCAAGTAATCGATTTCTTTAGTGAGCAGTGCTCTGGGAGAAACTTCGATCTAGAGATCTTTTACAGAGAGGGGCTGAGACAGTATTCAAAGAGAAATCTTTCTCAGTCGGAGAATCATTAGCAGAGAAGGGCAGAGAGAGATCTAGCAGCTCCAGCGCAAAGCCAGAGAGGCTGACGCAGAGCCACACAGGACTACGCAGAGGGCTAGAGGAAATCTAAAGGGTTTGTTGAAGAATCGATTTCAGAACTCGTGAGTCGAGGTGTGAGACCAAGAGGCAGAGATTGAAATTTATTAGCAAATCGATTCAGAAGCTGAGTGACACAGTACCCAGAAGGGTTGACGTTGGGACTATGCAGTGACTGCGCAGAGGCAACATAGAGCCTGTCAGAGGCATCTCATTCAGTGGCCAAATCAACAAGGATTTCCAGTGATAGTGTGAGGTAACCTCACTAATCTTTCTGTAAGTGATCTTCTCTGTAACTGAATTGTCCAGAGTTACATTCAAAGATGTATTCAGGATTTACTGTTGCTTAATAATAAAACCCTCAGATCTGTTGCACCGGTTTTCCCGCATTGGGATTTTCTGGGGACATTTTTCCAAAAACAACGATGTCCTATGTGATGTTTTTCTTTTGCTCAATTTCTTGTTTCCGCATCTAAATTAATTAAGTGAAGGTTGTAGCAGTAATTACTTCAATGTTTAAAGAAGAGATCTGCAAATAACTTGTTAATCTAATTTACAAGTAGATGAAGATAATTCAGCTAGCCGTAGTAGGATTCCAAATCTAGGACTTGGAATTTTCACATGGTATGAGAACTTGTGGAGCGTTGTAGGTGAAACAAGAAGAGCGGATCCAGCGTTGAGCAAGAGGTCGAATAGTTGCAGATAGCAGGAATTCGAATACCTAGAGGGATTGCAATGTCTAAAGGAATCGACAGACAGGTAAGACTTCCAGATCGAGATTTTGCCAAGCCAGAGGGAGCAGCGCAGAGATGGCGGGACGCAATTCTTTTACAGGCAAGTTTTGTTGGGCAAATGGTCGACAGAAGAGAAAGAAGAAGCACAGTGAGGGAATTTTCTTCCTCGAGGAGTTCCTAGCCAGGGAATTCCATTTTTCGTGATTTGAGCAGCAAATCCGGGTGGCAAATCTACAAGCTCCAACAAGGAGTGTGTAAGCCAGTCCAGTGTTGCGCGGAGGGGAAAGAAGAGCGAGCAGATTCGACATTCCTGACGACTACGACAGCTCACGGGCTTAGAGATCAGGACCGATTGGAGGGAGCCTCCAACTATGTAATCTAGAAGGCGAGAATTAAATGTCTTCTAAATGAATATGATCTCAAGCTTTTTGTGACGAGTACAATAGTTGTCCCTATAGATCGAGTTCCGTTGAAGAAGTACACAGCTGATATGGCTGCTCCTTGATGGAGTTAAAGATCGTATTGTGTCCCAAATAGCCAGCAAGGACACAGCTAGGCATATGTGGAAAGCCTTGGCAGCACTATATGAAGGCTCTTCCGAGAAGCGAAAGATGTACTTAGAGCAGAAACTGAGAATGATGCAAATGCAAAAAGGGGAGCGTATTGATTCGTTCCTGTCGAAACTTCAGGAAATCCATGATCAGCTAGTAGTTGTAGGGTCCACACCTCAACCTACCGCAATGGTAAGGTTGGCCCTCAACGCAGTCACAGAAGAATGGCAGGTTTTTGTCCAAAGCATCCTAGGCAGAGAAAACTTGTCGAGCTAGGAAATGATGTGGGCTGCTCTTCAGCAAGAAGAGCTAAGGAGGGACCTAATCAAGTGCAAACTTGACGACAGTAATAGCAGTGGGTAGAAGACGAAGGAAGAGGAGGAAAATGCAGCCCTTGCATCCAAGGGGCAGCAGGAGCAGTGGAGACGAAAGAAGGATGTCTCGAAGATAAAGTGCTTCAGGTGTGGTGAACTTGGTTACTACGCTACCCAGTGAACTTGGTTACTACGCTACCCAGTGCTAGTAGCAGATGCAACATTTGAGAGGGAGTTGCAGTACGGATGCAGTGTTGATAGTGGCAGGGTCAATCGCAGTATAGTTGCAACAGCAGCGCAGTGGTTGGTGGACAGCATGTCAGAGATCAGCAGTGCAGAGGGAGATGGTTCAAAGTCAGAGAAGTGTGCAGCAAGGCATATTTGCTAGAGCACATTCCTCGCTAAGAGGGAGTGTTGAATTGTGGTAGCATCGGATGTGCTCTAAGTCTCAAACTTTGTGGAGAGGCTTAGACATATGTATTCCACATAACCCAGAAATTGTTTTGGGAAATTACACCTGGAGACAGTTTTATTTGATAAATTAATTATTTTTAATGAGATCGTAAGTCTAAACTTAGAAAATTAAAACAATTAATGGGTATTAATCTAAATTGCAGGTGAAACTTCTAGAAAAAGCAGATCAAGTCAAAATGTAATCTTAGTCGTTGATTGGAGATCTAATCTCGGTCGTTGAAGTCTCAACGAGAAGATTATAAAGAAGACTCGAGGGTCATTTGGAAAGATACACCGAGAGGATCAAGTGATCGATTTCTTTAGTGAGCAGTGCTCAGGGAGAAACTTCGATCTAGAGATCTTTTGCAAAGACGGGCAGAGACAGTATCTGGAGAGAAATATTTCTTAGCCGGAGAATCATTAGCAGAGAAGGGCAGAGAGAGATCCAACAGCTAAAGCACAGAGCCAAATAGGCTGACGCAAAGCCACACAAGGCTACACAGAGGCCGCGCAGAGGGCTAGAGGAAATCTGAAGGGTTTGCTGAAGAATCGGTTTCAGAAGCAAAGAGCCAGGGTGTGAGACCGGGAGGCAGATATCGAAATTTCCAAGGAGCAGATCGATTCACAAGTTGAGTGACACAGTGCCCAGAAGGGTTGACGATGGGACTGCGCAAAGGCAGCTGAGAGCCTGTCAGAGGCATCTCATTCAATGGTCGGATCAGTCGGAATTTCCAGTGATAGTGTGAGGTAACCTCACTAATCTTTCTGTCAGTGATCTTCTCTGTAACTGAATTGTCTAGAGTGACATTCAGAGATGTATTCAGGATATATTGTTGCTTAATGATAAAACCCTCAAATCTGTTGCACTGGTTTTCCCGCATTGGGTTATTCCGGGGACATTTGTCCAAAAACAACGGTGTCTTGTGTGATGTTTTTCTTTTGCTCAGTTCCTTGTTTCACATATCAATTTAATTAAGTGAAGGTTGCTTCAGTATTTACAGAAGAAATCTGCAAATAACTTGTTACTATAATTTACAAGTAGGAAAAGTTAATTCAGTTTGCTACAGTAGGATTCCAGATCTAGGACTTGGAATATTCACAATTGTCGACTAAGGTCCATCATGGAGAAAAATTTCTCCTAGGGATATCACCCACGAACTGGTGGGTAACATTTGGCTCCAACTGGGATGCGATCTCTCGAAGAAGTGGGCAAGGCTACTCGAACGGGAGGTCACGAGAACTCCAGCAATCGTAGACCTGTTATCTGCACATGTCAATGATCAAAGCCACAGGGCAGCATGTTTTCACAATGTCTTATGATCACCCATGCTTAATGTTAGCCCATAAAATCAACAAGTAATAAAAAGATGCAATTTTTAATCTAAATGCAACTAATCTATTATGAGAAATATCATATGAAATTAGTTCTAATGCAGAAAATCAACATGCAATGCATCCTACCCTAACATGCATATAGTACAACGGTAATACTAAGTGGAGTCACAAAAACTCCAGACCTCTACTAATTTGTGTTTCAAATGGAGTTGCATATACTCAACAACGATTTCTTCTTGTCCCTTCTAATCGAAGATGGTTACCCATTTTAACTGCAAACACGAGGCCTTCATCATTTGTTTTCCCTTTCCGTGGTCATCCCTTCCTCGTTAATGGCCCACTATTTTGCTAAGCATAGAGTCCTAACATTGGTTTTCAACCTTGGTGGCACCTAGTATTCTTTCTACAATTGATTGAGGAACTAAAGTTGCTCAAGAGCAAGTGTGTTGCAAGCATCCTCATCCTATCGCAAAAAAATCGCGAAATCACAATTTTCTAGCATACCTGATGTTTGTCGACTTTTACCAATATTTTGGCGATATCTCAATTTTGCCAATGTTCACCAATTTTTATCGATATTTTCTCGATTCTTATGATTTTTTGGTTTTTCGAACCCTTGTCGATTTTATCACAATGTTGATGTCTGCAACATTGAGAGAAACACTTCTTTGCCAATCACTTATGTAACTAAACCAAGCCCTTATGAATCAAATCCTTTGAAGGTGTAGGCACAATGTCAATACTATGGTACTCAAGATAAGTCTGGGCAATGTAATCAATTCTCAGTGATAATGTTGGCCTAGATATATTGTATGCCCATAGTAAGGAGGGTGCACCTTATTTGGCCATCTAGGATTGGAATGCTTGGTGCAAACACAACACTAAATACTTGAGATTTCTACTTTACTGCGTCGATAACACTTACTTCTTAGTCACATGGGTACCTCTCACTTGAGGGGATGCCAAAAGGTTACGTTTTGGTCTACTAACAAATGCACCTGTGGTGGGAAGAGAATATAGCATAGCCAATCCCACCACGAGTCATAAGCTCTTCCATATACAAGAAATGGACCCCTCTACCTCCATGCCTCCAAGTCAACCAATTTAACAGACTATAATAAGGTTCCATCCTCTGAGTCAAGATTTCTTTCCAGTGCCTCCTTCCCTCACCTCACCTCCTACCAACAACGATCACTTTCCCTACTACCTCTATTTCTCTTCTACCACTCAGCTAGCCTTGGCGTCCACCTGAACTCCAACGTTTCCACCTCCTCTTTCAAATTCACACTACCATCCAATAATCATAGTCTCATTACACAATAATACCATGCCATCTCAAATTGATATCACTATCCATATGTGTCAATAATCCCCACAAAGATCCTAGTGGTTCATGTGATGACTTAATACATTGCATGGTAATGTAACGAACGAAGTTTGTACTTCACAATAATATTTAAAACGCTTGGAACACGAAAACATCCATTGAGGATATATATATATATATATAGTGAATAAAAGAATTGATATAAGATGATTGATGTTACAAAGGAGGGCCCACATATATACCTAGACAGGTGCCCCTTCATGAACAGTCGTGGTCCCTTAGACATGCTTTTCAGTACTAATTATTATTTAATTAAATATTATTATGATCATTATTATTATTTTTATATATATTATATTCAAAAAATTGTCTTCCTCTTCACAAAAGCTTTGTCCTCAAAGCTTATTGCTAATAAGGTGTGTCATATGTTTCTTTGTTTGGTAATCTATTCACATCTTTTGAAATTCTTCGAGTTGTTATCTTCGATGATACAAGATGATAGGATCCTCTCAGTGATAAAAAAAAATGTCGAACTGAGAAGGGATCTAACCATCCTAAATCATTTTTTTGTGGAACTTTGCAATTATTTGATAGCTGGAATAAATTGTTATCATAAGGCTGGATTGTGCAAACTTCAGTATTCTTCGGAACATTAGTATGTTGTTTTTGTTCCAAGAGATACAGATACACAGAGTCCAGACTGATTGGGATGTTTACTCTTGTGATTCGAATGTCGATAAGGGGTTATTGTGATTTGATTTTCCCTTATCATGCGTGTGGCAATTTCCTGATTTACTTCAAGTATTGATATTGTTAAATTGGGCACAAAATCTTCACTTGAATTTTTCATTGTCTGAACTACAACATCTGAGTATGATTTTACTTCAACTGGTTTGTTATCTTCTTGAGTTGTGATATTTATTGGATCAATGTTTGTTCCTTTTTCAACTTGGATTGTTACGTTTGAAGATTTTGATGCTTCTTTTGCGATACACTCTTCGAATTTGTTCTTCAATGATTTCTTATCATCTTTAAGTTTCTTAATCTGAGTAAGCAGATTTTGGTTATGATTTTTTAAACTTGAGAGTTCTTCAGCTTTTGATTCAACTTCATTTTGACACTCAAGCTTCGAGTTTCTTTCTCCGATAGACTCTCGTTAAGTTTCTTCTCAGAAATTTCCTTTTCTTGCTTTAGTTTTTGCTTCTTAGCCTTGGAATTTTGATTTGTCCAAGTAACTTTTCACTATGGTCCTTGAGGTCAGAAACTTCTTTGTTTTTGCCTGCGATAATCTTGTCAACTTCCTTCTAAATATTTTGCATTGACTTATGGTTTTCTTGAAAATTAGTTTTGAAAATCTTTTACGTCTTCTGATTTTACTGAACACGACTTCAATGTAACATCCTGTAGTGTTATTTTTTTCTTTTTGTAGGAAAGTGTCAAAAACTTCTTTTTTTGTATTTAGGATGAAAGACCCTAGTGTTTCCATTGACGGTGAACCCTGAATAATGTCACCTTGATCTCTCCACAAGGATTGAACAGAGAATTGCAATATAAATATATAATCCCCAATGTTTAATTGTAAATCGTTTATGTCATTGTTTTTTTCCCAAGGGGTCTAATTTTTCAATTATATTTGACTCAGGAATCACTAATTGATTTGCAATTTTTGGGTTTATATAATTTTTATTTCAATAGCATAGATAGAAATAGTAACATCTTTTCCCACAAGAGTCCCTTTAATTCTAAATAGCACTAAAGCATAGTTAAATGAAGTTTCTAAAAATCATCCTTTCTCTTCCATTTTAGACTCCATTTTGCCTTCTAACAATAATTGCATCAAAACAATGCTTAGTTATGAAACTTATGTATTTTTCATAATGGTGGGTGCACAAGGTCTGAGAACCCTAGTTCCACAATATGTAACTTGATATATATTTATAAACCTTGTTATAATCCTTAAAAGCATGTTTTTTTTCTTATATATATATGAATAAATTTTATGTGATACTTTGATTTATGCCAAATTCTTTACTTCACTTATTTTGAAAATTTGTGGACATTTAAAATTAATAAACCACTTGCCTTGTAATTCTAGCTAATACCAAATGAACAAGGCATCTAATGTTTTGACGTAGTGAAATTTTTTGATTTGAAATGTGAATTGAGCATCGTGACTGTACAAAACAGGGGTACGCAAGCATTGTGACTTTTTCGTAAATACTTGTTCGTATTCGCCTACATTCAGTTGATTTCACTTGCTCCCAATATTTTAAGCGACAACTATAGTTCATTCCAAAGTGGGTTTCACTTTTTCTACAGATGCTCTGAACACATTAAAATACAGTGCACTAGCTTGACATAAGCATTCGAGTCTAAAAGTACGAACTATTAAAAACTTGCAATTTTAAAGGATTGTTCGTACATAACCCTGCGATGCTCCCTGTGATTATATTGCAATTAATTTCTGGCTCGAGAGTTATGTAACCCTTCTGCAGTTTATTGATGGCTCAATGATGACCGAGGAGATGGTTGTTTGAAGCGATGATGGCTGAAGCGATGGCGGCTAGAGAGACTGCGATAGGTATGATTTATTTTTAATTTTAATTTTTTTATTAATTATTATTTATTTACTTTTGAAATCTTATTTTTATTTTATTTTTTTAATCTCATTTTTTTTAAATATATATACACTCCTTTTTTCTTGACCTTTTTATTAATTGTTTTTTTAATTTGCTTTTTCAATATATATATATATATATATATATATATATATATATATATATATATATATATATATATATATACTATTTTTTTGTTAACTTTTTTTAACGGCCAAAGGCCTGATGGAAAAATGGACAACCTCCAATGCTTTTGTGGTTAAAAGCCTCAATCGCAATGGCAACGAACTTGACGAATAGTTGATGGCCAATGGCCAAAATTTGAGAACAAAGCTCTTTGCAATGGTTGAGCGGCAAAGGATCGAATAGCTCTAATACCAATGTAACGAACAAAGTTCATACTTCACAATAATCTTCACATCCATCGAGGATATGAATATATATATATATATATATATATATATATATATATATATATATATATTGAATAATGAATAAAGAATTGGTATGAGACGATCGATGTTACGAATGAGGGCATGCTTATATACCTAGGCGCCCCTTTAAGAACAGTCATGTCCCCATAGAAATGCCTCTTCAGTACTAATTACGCCACTAATTATTATTATGATCATTATTATTATTTGTTTTTATATTATTTTTATATATATTATATTCATAATAGGTAATAATTCTCAAACACGGTATCAATATCACCCTAATTCATATCGTCAAAGGAACAATCAAGAGTTTCATACTCGGTTGCAACAAAGGTGTCCAATGAATCACACTCTGACAATTGAACACTCAACTAGCCTACCTACTGCTAAAATGTGATGACTAGCAAGAAACTCCCAAAACAAAATTCTAGATACAGATCCTACATGTTTGCAACATTTTGTAGTACCTCACTAAGGAGATACCTTACTCAATTCGACCTTACGCCACTCAAGCATACATTGGCCATATGATCAACTTGTTTTGGGCACTTGTCCTCCTTGTAGGTCTACAACACCCTTGTAGACAACAATCGTGTTGACATGCTAACCAACAAATGATTAAGGGAGGTTATGTCAAAGCCCTAGTTCTTTTGTTTCATGCCATATTTCAAGCATTGTTCCACTTACTCACCTACCACAATTCCATCTTTTTAAATGACAATTCCATCATCCTGGATTGTTGGCTTAACCACAAATGCATCAATGGACACTCGTGTCCAACCCATAGTTCTATATGGGACTGAGGCTCAAGGACATGGTTCACTAGAGTCTGATTGGGCCTCGATAGAGAGTACAAACCATCCTCCTTCGCCACTTCATTAGAAGCAAACAAACAGTTTTTCAACCACCATCCTTGCAGAGTTTGATGCTCACCCCTTCTAAATTGAGCTAGTGTTCAATCTCGTCTAACTTCTACACCGTGTTAAGAGTTTTGTTAGTACAGCATAGAGGCATGACAAATATCCATTATTGGTTCATCATCTATTGCAGCAGTTGGTACTTCAGCTTAGTCTCGATGTCGCTACACCTTAGTCTTAGATTGCATTACTGCAGTTGGTATTACGTTGGACCGGCCTCCTCCATTTAGATATTCCATATGTGCATCTAACCACCACTTACCAAACAAACAGAAGATGAATATAATCATTCGCGAGGATATCTACAAGAAATATGTACAAGTCACTTGGATAAGCCCTTGACATGGGTTACGTTCGAAGATGGCATTCTAGGTTGAGCACTTCATGATGATGAGGAGTGGACTCATTGTTCCACCCCATTACACACTTCGCCATTGGATGCACGCCCTTCAGATTTCCTTAGGATAGTTCAGAGTTGGATCTAATCAACTGTGGATTGAGACAAACCACCAAATAGACCATTTAGACAAGATTTGCCAACTATGCCATCTCCAAGAGGTTGAGTTAGAGGATCACTTCATCTTTCGTTTCCCCATTTATTATGAGATTTGTGGGAGATTTCATTGGTTGTTCGAGGGGATCCAAACCCTTTCCTATTTCTTCCAATACTCAGACTAGAAATGTTTGGCCCTTTACATGTCAAAGGCCCTCAGACTTCGTACCCACACTCTCCAACATCCTACTAGGTTGGATCCTATTCAACGAATTACATCCTTTTTTATCGTGCTCCCATCACCTATGGGTAGAAGGCACTAAGAGATAGGTTGATGACAGCATTGCTTCTAACCCCAAATCAATGTGAACCAAAGGGACCATTCCTCCTACCTAGATACGTCGGAGATGTTTCCAGACTAGATCCCTTACCAATAGGCAAATCAGATCACCTCAACATCAGCAGTGAGTTATAGTGGCCACGCAGCAACGCAATAAAGGACCTAGATCTTCCCCTAGCTCTCCTTCAGGGCATTATTCAATCTTTTCTTCGTCCTCGGATGTTAGGAGAGGTAGACTTAGTGGACCATGACCCAGACCCTAGATACTTTTCGTCTACAAATCTCCCTCCCATTATAGATATCCATTTCCCATTTTGTTTGCATATAGACTACATGTTTCTACTTTATTTCTTATTCTATAGGAGACTATTTAGAACTCCTGCTTTGTATTGGCATCATTGAACTCACTAGTCCCATTGACCTACTTTTCTGGTCATTTGTTGGACAATAATAAAATTATTTTATTTATTTTTTCTTTTCATTCTTTGGCAACCCTGTAATGGCATGTATCAACAACATTGCTAGGGACATAGTTGTCTAGCCAAATACCCCCTTAATGAGTCTAAGCTAGCAATAGCCATACACATTTCCTGCCCACCAAAGAATTTCCAAAACAAGGGACATATAGTAGGCTTGTGATGTCGGGCTTGAGAACCAAGTACTAGCATGGTGAGAACGCAAGGAAGACCACATAATTGTCGATGTCATAATCCGCCAACTACACCTATCCAATATAGCCACTACACCTATCCAATATAGCCATTTAAATGCTTATCCTTATGCACATGCACATCAAATATGTCCTCTAGGAATCTACTTTTCGCACCTCTAGGATGAGGGAGGGCCTTCTCCTCTCTCCAACGTGTTCTTCTAACCCTTGCTACTCTCCATGGCCCTGCCTACAGGTGGTACTCTACATAAAGGCATTCTCCTTATACTTCAATATTGTTTGATGCTAAAAGCCACCTTCAACTACTCCTACTTCCCACCAACCAATGCTTGCTCAAATATCAAATGTTTTATGTCTTCATTGAATTCAGTTCTCTCTAATGGTAATCCTTTATCAACTCTGCTTTGACTTGGGCTATAGACTTTGGCTTCGAAACTCTATAATTGTTCCAATCTTATGCATTCAAACAATATAAACTATTTGTAAAATGTATCCCATAAAGTCCTACTTTAATTGTTTTTCCAAGATCAATATTGTTTGACGTGTGCACCATCTTGACAGTTTGACTTTCTACCTAATCCCACCTATTTGAAACAAATCCCTATCAAATCCTACCTAGATCTAGTCAGCAATTCAAGATAAAACATTCCTTTTGCAACGAATTTTTAGACTATAAACGCCATGTTATCATCTCAAATGTGGCATTAAAAGCATCTGTTGGCTCCACTCACATGCCAACATTCAATGGTGTCAAGACTCAATGCTCCTATCAACCTAAATCCCCCCAAGGAAGGTTTTTTGACAATGTCTTCCCTCTCACAACGACCTAATGTTATGTACATTGTGAACACATCCCCTACCTTGCAGTCTATTAGCTCTACACTTCCTTTGGTTCCCATGACACCCATTCTATTCCATTTGCAAATCCCAAGTCCCTCGCCAACTCTTGACCAAATAGCCTTGCTTTGGTGGAGTACTACTAAGTTTGTGAGTTTGTGTAACTATGGATGTGTTACGTTGTATTAATCATAGACATAAAAAGTAACAAACAACAAAAATTAATTCTGAATTGAGTTTGCTAAAATATGAAATTGTGGAAATTAACTTACAAAAAGAAATTGATAAAAATAAACGTGGAAGTGGAGATATATTATGATACACTAACTTACTCCCCTCGAGAGCTTGAGGTGGTTCAACAAGGGTGGACCTACATAGGTCTTTTAGGTGTGTGCCATTCACCCATCACTACTTTAATTTTCTATCTATATGCATGAGTTCCAATGCACCCTCATTGGTGATCTACACAACGAAGTAAGATCCATTCCAATGCAATTTCAACTTTCCAAGTTTTCTCCTAGAATTTACAATTATACAATAACACCAAATCCCCATATGCAAACTACCTGTTCTTGATGTTCCTATCATGCTAAGCCTTTTGACACCACAACTGACCCATTTAATGGCATCCAAGAAAAGAACATGTTCTTCTAAGTATACCAACATATACAACCTATCATGTAATTGTTTTATGTCTAACATGTGTAATGTTAAGACCACATTGAGGCTCAATCTCAAATATTCAAGCCACATCAGCACCTCCATAATATACAACAAATTAAATGGATTGTACTTCATTAAAGTTTTGCAAATAGTTTGATAGGCCCATAGAACTACAAGATTCCACTCTTCCCAATCATCCCCATTGATTGGGCACACCTTGCTCAATCCACATTCTAAGATATTTTTGCATGCCTTAACCATTCAGTTGACCTACAAATGGTAGAACAATGTTTTGTGGTGAAGAATCATCAATCTTTCACAAGTGCAACCTTTGCAACCCTAATAAATTGATACAATGATAACTAGTGACACTTGTGAAGTTGCATGGGTATCCAAATGTAATGACTATTTTCTCAGAAATAAAGCTAGTAGGAATCTCCATCGAGCAATTTAAAATCAATGTAGCATGTGCCCATCATGTTAAATAATTCATAGTCATGACCTCCATTTGTTTCAACTGACCAATCAAAAATATTTGCAACTAATGACCCAACCACCAATTCTATCAACAATTATACTAAGCTACGTTTCCCCATGAATTCCCAAGGCTTTGTATGTAAGATATTCACATCCAATCCCAAATCAAACGCAATTTCACAAGCCTCATATCCATCGATTAATCCATTGAATCAAAATTCCTTCATTGATCGCTGCCTTTGTACCCTATGTAACAGTTGATCAATTGTCACGGTTGGTTGTTCCAAAACCTGCACTAGTACTTCTTTCAAACTAGTTATAGCATGATCATCTTCAAATATCGACAAGAGGTTCTTCAACCATTCTTGGACAAGTTCTTCTACTATCTATGTCAACAAGCTCTACTACCCGACATGTGACTTATGGACCGTAATATCCTTGTCCTTTAAGTTGACATCCTTTGTGTAAAAAACTTCCACCAGATCAAGTAATAACAGTATATGTTGTCTAGGATCAAACACGGGAACTTTCTATGAGCTCCATAAATAGGACCCTAATCTATTGTGTCCACATCTATGCTTATTTTTATTCCATCTCAAGTGACAACATGTATACCAATATTTGCTTGGTTTGGCCTAGTGCCACCAATGATCCGTGGTTCAAAATTCACCATGTTGGCATCGCATTGCCTTCTATCCCATTCCTCCCCCTTTTCAATCTACTCTAGCCAATCTTTAGTGATGCTCAATCTTTGGAAAATGGCTATAGTGAGGTTGACAAGATTATGAACAATTTTGCATAATGTGCTCCACATCTCATTACCCCATGGTGGAGGATGCTTCACATCATTCCTTAGCACTCCCTTGATTTAGGCCACCTGTTGAGCCCACAACAAACAATTTATTCTCAAAATTCTCAACCACCACTAACAATGCATGGCAATCCTTTGTACAATGAGGCTTACCCTGCCAATGTCGTATTGCTGTTGTAATTCTATAACAATGGCAAATGATAGGGATCGTACCCTAGATTCTTACATATCAAGCAAAATCCAACAACTATTTTCACAATATACTACCCACAAATCAATTAGCCACTATCACAACATATCTCTAGGTCATGGCATAATCCTTTCATATGTGACCTATCTTACACAATGTACACAAAACAACCCCTCTCGTGCTCAACTTAGCTTTCACAAACTATTGAATCTACTCAATGGATAAGTCAATTAATATCGGAACTATCTAACACTAGTGCCAACTATTATATGAATTTTGTGATGCTCCTTGTTCGATGAATGACCTCCTTGACAAAGGATATTCCTCCCACATCCTCAAGCATTAAATCAATGCAATGGGTAGCACAAGAAGTCCAAAACACTATAGGGTTCCTCTCCATTAGCAACTTTCCAGTAGCACCATAATTACTTGTATTATCTGTTATGTCTTGCACAACATGTTGCAAACCAACCTCTTGAATGAATCCATCCATCAATTCACACAATAATATCGCATCCTTAACATGTGTCAATCCATCAATAAATTTAATAAACATGAAATCCAAAGAGCAATGTATCAAGAAATTAAGAAGGTTCCTACCCTTCCTCTTTGTCCAACCATCCAACATCATTGTGCATCCAATGGCCTCCCATGACTTCTTTAGGTCATCCAATCTAGTGTTGATGTCATCAATTTTCATTTGAATAATTGGCCCCCGCAACTCCTCATAAGTAGGGCACTTATACCCTAGGGCCAACAACAGCAATAGCATCAGACATTGACTGGAAATGGATTTATCTTTGTGATGCTCAAAGGTATGTCACTCTATGAAAGACACCTCCCTGCAACCATGTCTGCTTCTTGCTTCTTGCTTCTTTTTAAAGCAGTAGCCAGATGGAAGGTTGTGCCCCATATCTCCTGTTCTTGGAATAAAATAAGGTGAGTTCATCATGAAACGTGAATCCATCAAGTCCCTATCACTGCCATAATTCCCAAATCTTTCTATAAATCTTGAGGATCTAGCCAAAGCATTGGCAACAAGTTTAGCTTTTGTAGCAGCTGCTCTTCTTCTATTTATCCTTCTCAAAAATAGCATCATGGGCAGCAATCATGATCTCCAGGGTTGATGCACCATAAATACAACATCATGCCCTAGGATTTTAGTCAACTAGTACTTCAACTGATTTCTCCCTCAGACATTGACTGGAAATGGATTTATCTTTGTGATGCTCAAAGGTGTGTCACTCTATGAAAGACACCTCCCTGCAACCATGTCTGCTTCTTGCTTCTTGCTTCTTTTTAAAGCACTAGCCAAATGGAAGGTTGTGCCCCATCTCCTGTTCTTGGAATAAAATAACGTGAGTTCATCATGAAATGTGAATCCATCAAGTCCCTCTCACTGCCCTAATTCCCAAATCTTTCTATAAATCTTGAGGATCTAGCCAAAGCATTGGCAACAAGTTTAGCTTTGGTAGCAGCTGCTCTTCTTCTATTTATCCTTCTCAAAAATAGCATCATGGGCAGCAAGCATAAACTCCAGGGTTGATGCACCATAAATACAACATCATGCCCTAGGATTTTAGTCAACTAGTACTTCAACTGATTTATCCCTCCTATCATGGGCTTCCCACACAGTTTACAAGAAAATCTTTATCAGTTTGTCCAATCTTTCAGGTTCATCATACTGCTAAATGGGTCTAAAGGCTTCAACATATTGACAAGGCAATACTAAACTTCCAACTTCAAACCCAAGGCAAAAGAAAAAGAAAAAGTAACATCAAACACTACTTACTAAAAATTAAAAATAAAAATAAAAACAGCTTTCTGGAAAATGAAAATAAGAGGCAGTTTTTGACGATCAAACACTAAAACTTGCTGGTAAAAAAAGAAAACAGACCTTTAAATTGTTCTTTGAGCCATGAAAAATGATAATAAGAGGCAAGCAACACAATAGGAAGATAAGAATTGATCCCTACTCCAATTTTAAAAAAAAAATTGATGGTGATGGGAACAATGGTTTGGCTCTATTAACACTAGTTGTTGATGATGGTAAGCACCTTCCCTCTCTTTCCCCAACAGCTGCAAACACAAATGACCCAAAATATCCCAAAATTGCCTTTTAAAAAACCCATAATTGTGCTCGGCGATTTTTAATGTTGTGGCACAATTTTTCAGCAATTTTTGCTTATTTTTTCTAAAAATCACACGGTTCAAAATCTGGTGGAAATCACAATTTTCACCAGAAAAAAAATCGGCTAGTGTTTAATACCACGATTTTTTTGCAGCGTTTTGAAAAAACAGTTATATTTTCATCTATGATATATATAATGGTATACAAAACTAAGAGTAGTTAAATTTAACTGTCTTTGGTAACAACTTAACTACTTGTTCATTAGAAAAATAATAAAAGAAGAAAACTGTAACAAACTTTTAATGAGGAAAAAAATACAATACATAACTACACTCCATATCACCATCGTATCCAAATGCTGGGTTTCCAAAAATCTGGCGGATCTGTATCTACATCCATCCTGGCAACTTACTTATATATCTATATCATTTAAAAGATTTATGATGCGAGACCCTGTTCCATAGCTTTGACTCTGGAGTGTATTGTGCTTAATAATCCTATGAAGAATGTTGTTATTCAAATGAAATATGTTGAAAAATACTAGTGGATAAAATTAAAATACATTGTTGAGTGCTCCATAAAATAACAATGAGATTCATTCTTCATCACCTAAAAGATATGAAGATCGAAGAGAAAATCAGTTGTGCAACAAAAGAAAAATAGTCGCTTCTCCCTCATAAAGCCCAGCAGCCAGTAGACTCTCCAACTGGGAGAAATGAAGTATTACATTGTTGGAATGTATTCATAAAATTAAAAAATTTGATATATGTATCTTTGTTTTGTCGAACTAAGTCTACTATTGGTTATCTTCATGACAGAAATTTTACTTCAAATTATTTCACCATCAACAAAGTAAATGGAGAATTAAACATATGAAGTCGAAATTATATTGTATTCTTGCAAATAATACTGTAAATGCTAATTTGTTCATACCATTATTTTCCTTTCATAAATGTTTGGCCTACAATACCATGCTTTAATCAGTCTGTGAGATCAAAGGATATAAACCGTCAAACAAAGCCCTGCAAAGGAAACTAGCCACTAAGATCTCCTTTTGGAGTTGCCTAAATCTTGAATGATTTGGATCCACACAAGACCAAAAAAAAGTCAAATCACAACCAAAAAAGGCCATTATATACAACCAAAATGGTCCAAATCATAGAACAATTGTACACTCCTGTTCATTATTATAACCTAATGCAATTGTACATGACAGAAGAACAAATATCGCATTTCCAGTACTAAACAGATACCTTTCCAGGATCTTGTCTACCACCAGTAGACCCAATACTTCGATGTGATAGAGATGCACCATGAGATGCTGGCCCCCCAGCAAATCCCCACCTTTTCATTCCACCCTGTTACACATAAACATTATACAAAGCTGTTATATCAGTAATGCAGAGACATACACACTGACACATCAGCCTGAGTCATTAATCCCGATGTGAAATAAAGTATGAAAATGAGACCTTAGCATTCTATTTTTAGAAATAAATCAACAGCCTTCCTAAATTCAAAGGCAAAGAAAGGCCATTTGATCATCACAATAAAGCGAGAGGGAAAGAACAAAAATTTCTACCTATACATGATAAACAACTTTACATAAGAGAATTACATGCTAAATTATCATTTTAGCTAAATAGTATGAATAAGATTCTCTGGGAAGTAAACAGAAGTAATATTTATTGCAATTACTCCACCACTGTCATAGGGACAAAATCAAGCAGCATGGTAAACACATAAAAATATGGGCTGAACTACCTAAAAATTTTATATATGCAGCTTCAAGATAGAGAAGACGAAAGTCATGACAGAAGATAGCAAACTTGGTTAAAATGTGAAAGCATATATAGAACATATGCATAAAAGTTGCTATAGGTGTTTCCAAGAACTATCCAGAAGAATCTAACTCCGTAATAAATTCCTTGCATATAAAGAAATAAAATGGCTACACAGCTTTCTTTATCACTTAGAACCAACAACAAAAAAGGATCGTGTGCAAAGAGTTTGCCCAAGACAAAAATAAGTGTACCTCCATGGTTGTAAGTAAAGCTTGTTTCAAAGAAATTAGAAATTTATGAACAAATGTTCCACTTCAAAAGATATTTATTTTGGCCAGAGGTCTTTTACCCTTCATACTATAAGAGAGGTAACCATGTGATTTGTTGGAAAATCTAACTAGGTTTGGTCTTCATAATTGTATTTGTACTTGTATCAATATATATTTCATGAAAAAACAAAAGAAAGAAACAGAAAATTGTTATTACTATTATTTTCTAGTCAAGGATGTTCTTCATGCTTCTAGGGTTTATTTGAATCAAGAAGAAATTTTGTCATATGTCAAAGTCCTATTTGGACAATTTGTAACAAAAGAAAAATATTATTTTTTAGTCTAGAAAAGTCTATTTGACCCCCAAGGCCAAGTTGGTCCTTCCGGGAAGAAGTCAGCCTAGAAGAGGCCTAATTCGACCACATGAATGGCTATATAAAGGAAGACACTTCGTCCTCATTTGCACACTTGACACACAAGTTTGATCTCTGAAAAAGAGAAGGAGAAAAGAAGTGTGAAGGCCGAGGTAGAGAGAGAAAGCCAAGCAAGAAAGGAAAATTCTGAATTATTGTTTGTTCCTGCCCACACGTGCGAATTTCTGGGGCCATTGTACGAACTGCGGGTTCAAAAATTGCAGGGCCGAAATTCTGAAATGGACCTGATTTGATGAAGTTTGACAAGTGTTGACTTTGTGGACTTTGACTTGTTTGAGGAAGGTGTTGTTGGAGGGCTGACTTGGTGCTTGAGGAGATCTTGGTCTTTCTTGGTCTTTGGGTCTTGGATGTCTCGCTTTGATCTGATTCTATAAGAAGAGAATAATTTTACTGGATTTTCCCCTTGGAGGGGTTTTTCCCTGGCTTGAATCCTATATCTTCTGTTCTTTGTTCTTGTGATCTTCATGCATTTTATGTTTTGGTAATTGCTTGATGAAGAAGATAAAATAAAGTAATCAAAAGGCCAACAAACTCTCACAAGTAGTTATCAAGTAAGAGTAATCAACCCTAACTACAACTACATTGATTTCTCAACACGATTCTCATCACTATGTAGAGTTTCAGTATGAGCTCCACTCTCCTAGTGGCATGACATTCTGTTTCACATTTGATCATGAGCAGTTCAGATTGGTCTTCCAGAGCTTATGTCAATGATCTTGCTGCATGATGGCCTTTTTGCAACAGAGGATATCCCCACCACTGATGATACCATGGTTCAGTTGATTTTTCATAGTTATGGCGATGTTGTACACATGATGATCACCTCACAGCTCTATTGATGATTATGATCATGAGGCTTGATGTATTGGATACTGTCATATTTTTCTTTCTTGCTCATATATGGTGATAGTGTTTCATGTATTTGTGATGGCCATGGTGAACACTGCTGAAGTCTAATAATGGATCACAACACTCTAAATTGTTATTATTTGTGTTGTTGTACCATGGTGGATCATAGTCTCCCTTTAGATAAATGTTGTCACTATTGGGTTGAGTTATACCACTAGAGATGTAGGAAGGTGCAGTGTGTCCATATCCTAAATCATACTTAACACTTTTCATCTTCCCCATTATTCCATATACATATTCCATATTCCTGCTCATTGTTGTCTTGTCATATGTCATGGCAAGGTTCATACTTAATAGTCCCATGAGGGAAGCCTCATCTTAAGAGCTATAATTTCAAGGTTGATGTACCAAAAACGAAAAAAAAAGTGCTTCCTCGTCTTTAAAGCAACATGTGGATGAATATATTTAACAAATCCTGTAGCTATGCAAGTCAACTCATGAAGTTAGCTGACTTTGTCATATCATCCATCATATCACATACTCTTCACTTAGTGTCCTAGGAACTACTACTTGTCTTAGGAGTTGTCACATGTAAGAGAGGGTGATGTTGTCCCCACTAAGGCTATCAAACCGAACTGGTAATCGAATCGATCAACCACAAAAACCTAAACTAGACCAGAACCAGGAAAACCTAGACCATAAAACCAGTCGACCAAAAAGAACATAAAATATTCAAAGTTTGACAAATATATGTGTGTGTGTGTGTGTGAACATCCACATGAATCCAAACCATTGTACACAAATATATAAAGTTTCTTGTGTATATAGTAAGTGAAGGTGCATATAACAAAAATAGCATCAACTACAAACCATCTTTAAACCAAAATACATCAACAAATAGGCTCTAAATGGCCTCTAGAGTCCAAAAAAAAATTATTTTACAACAAATAACTACAAATGATCAAAATCATTGCCTATATTGGGATCCTCATCATGAGTATCACCCCCTAAGCATTAAAATAAGATAGAGAAAGCTTAACATTCCTAACCAATGACTTTGCTTGAGTGAAGAGTACATTTTACTAAGGTCAAGATGGAGAAGTTCAAAAAGCAATGCCACCAACATCGAGGTACATAGAGGGCTTGGTGCTCTTAATTAAATGCTAGTTCCATACCCTCATACATGATAGAATCCAATGAGAACATTGCAATCCTGCCAATCTTGAAAATTTCATGTTAAGTTTTCCTGAAACTAGCACCCAACATTCTATTAACCTAGCAGATTACAGATTTGCTGAATTAATGCACAACTAGTGTTGATTTTCCTAGGGCACAAGCTAGAACAAATTTTCTTTAGAACGATAACTACTTCTAATAATTTAATTCGCATTATTTCTACATAAAATTCATTCAATATCATTACCCAATTATACAGAAGAAAAATATCAACCAAATAAACATGTAAGAGCAATAGAAAATAACCATGAGACAATGGGACACAAAAATTAGGCCTGAGGCTAGGGCAAATCCCACAAGGGGAAAACCCAAAGAAGTCTTTCCTTATGAAAGAGAGGGAGTTCAATTCATCATTACAATGGAAACAACCATATCAAGATAAAAGCCAAACCAATAACCAAGAAACAAGATCACGTGCCAAGTCAACTTCCATGCCCTCCTTAAGATTTTTGGCCCCCTCCTTTGCTCCCAACTTCATTGGATCAAAGATAACCAAGACAAGAACCGATGTGCCGAATGAGGAGGAAGACTCTCCCTTATATAGACTTCAAAGGGGGGTTGAATGAGTGCTTTTTGGTGGCCAAGCCAACCTAAATTAATAGGAGGCCGACTTGAATTATTTGGAGGCAAAAATTTAAATTCAAATTTCAAAATTTACATTTTTCCACATGATGAAAATACCAACCATCGCTGCCATATTTCCTTAACACAATTAGCAGAAGCATAATTACACCAATCTCATTCACAAGGGACAAACAAATTTTGCCCAATCAACATTTTCATAAAATCAAAATCAGATAATGGCCCAACTAAAGAAAATACAATTACAATATACCCTAGATCTTATCCACTAGATGAGGCCCTAGATCTGTACTCAATCTCCTTGGCTAATCTAGATCTCCAATGCGCACTTTTGCACTTCCTCAGACCCAGCATGCTAGAATGACGTCCTTCGAGAGTCACTCTCTCAATGTCTTGTGCTATTGTATGGTGTGTCTTTCTCCTTTCCTTGGCCTTGCTTTTAGAACATTACATTGAGCTAAATCCTTAACCCTAATCTCCAAAGTGATTGATGATCCAGATTAGATATTGCCTCACTTGAGATCAACAGTTGAGAATAAAACATCATCAAATGTAAATTACTTTACTTTTTCTAAGTTTATTTAGCTCAATTAGCCAACATAGTTAATTATATGATTTTCCTCAGTTCAAACTTAGGTTAAGTTACATTAGTAACTTGCTCACACTTGAGCAAGTTTCTGAAGGAGACTTTGGGTGACTTGTGTTCGCCCAAACACTTAGGCCTGCGAAGAAGTACTTTCCTGAGCTACAAACACCAATACTCCCTCCTAACGAGAAGGGTACTTCTGCCACCTAGAACTAGCTCCGATCCTAGAATTGCATTTGCTAACATGGTTGTTCCCTTTGAACTAGAAGCCTTCCCTGCCACTTGGTTCGGAAGTATCCTCAAACACCTGTTCCCCTCGCACATGTTTTAGAAGCCTCTTTCTCATGAACATCCCTCTTCACTATGGTTTTTCTCCTAACCCTTTGGCTTGCAACCATAGACCCTACGCTAAGTCCTTCTAGCACTTTTGTTGGTTTATAGATCTGTTAGGATACCCCTTATGGATCTATCTCAATCCTTTGAGTCACCCACCAAAATAATTTGTTGACAATTGCCCAACTGGTACAACCTTCCTATCTCCCTCTAAGGGTTTGCATCTGCCAATCTTGTTGACAAACTAAATGGTTGTTTTTGCGACACTTTTCCTCTAGCAATTACCTACCCATCTCTCTATGCCAATTGGTTGTGATTTGACATGGCTGTTGGCACCTATTTGTTGGCCCTGTCTTTCTAGCCACCAATCCCCACAACCAGCTCCAACTCTCGCATCTATGCTCTATGGCCCAATTCTCTACAAATTATTCTCGGTTATATCCTTTGTCATTTGTGCTCGCATCCCACTATTGTCCCACACTACCTCGTTGTCAGCTTGACACAATACACCCTTATGGCGACTCAGTTGCATCCTCTACAACACACACCATGGCCCGACGTACGTCCCCATCTCTTCTGTAGTGTTTATAGACTCTGCAACTTCAAACAATGATCTCTCCCAACCTCAACTCTAACACTCTACACATCTGCAAACTTGTCGACAGTCTCTTCATTGCTACTAAACCCCAAACTACGTTCCTCCTGTGTTGTTGATCCCCTTATTCCCCCCCACCCCTCGAGCTCAGACTTCGTGTAGACTACAGCGTCCAATCTCCCCAACCAGTGCGCTTTCTACCAACACCTACAATCACACCTCTGAGCTCCCATCAATAAGCGATCTACCTTCTCCACAGTCATTTGCCTACCAGCTGATTTTCTATCAATCCCCCGCCTCACTACCTAACCTCTGCCAACTATTTGCCTGATCAATCCTATCGCAACCACATACAATAGCTCATTCTGCTCATGGTTGTCATCTGTGATGGCTGGCCTCGTTGACTCTCCACTACCAGTTGTCCCTCGAACTACTACAAATCTGGGTGAGTTCCACTACAATGACTACCTCACTTGTCCGTTTTTCTCTGGCGCGAGCCTACTCCTCCTTATGTGGCCACCCCCAAGCTGTTGCAAGTTGCTCCCACCAACTGCCTTTTCTTTATTGGATAGCAACATGTTCCATAGGTTGGTCAATTGTCAGCCACCATATCCAATAGCCCCTTTTCTTATTATTTTCCTTTTTTTACTTTAAAATTCACCTTCAACCATTTTATCACGTCATACCTCATGCAACCCCCAAGATTTTCTTCCTTTTCAGCTTGCTCGCTGCAACAACTACTTGCATCATACAACATACAGCTTGTGTGTTCTTATCCTCTATGCACAACAAACTTTTTTTTGTTTAGTTTCACCTCGTATGATCACGACCAAACCTAGCTATGATGATCTCTATACAATCTTGGCTTCCAGAGTGATTCAAATCATAGTTTTAAAAATTGGAACCGATAACCAACCCAATCTAATTATCAAACTGAATTTTGAACCAAAACCGCAAAAATCAGACTAGTCGAATCTCAATGAACTGGTCTTTAAAAAAATGCATGAGATAATTAATTTTAAATGAAAAAAATATATATATATATATATATTTTTTAATATTTATAACCATGATTCCAAGTGATTAGAGACAAAATGGCACCAAGTGCAATACATATCAGCAACAAAATACATAATCAATGAGGCTCTAAATGGCTTCTAAAGTCCAAAAGCAATGCTACAAGCCACTGGACCACTGGCCTACTACAAGTCTACATATCAATGATCAACATGATTATTCCTCGTCAAACTCATCACCACTACTAGACAATGGGTCATCAATAGGAGCTACATAAACATCATTTGGCTCAGAGTCTAAGGACTCCTCTGCAACCTTCGTATTAGTAATAGTAGCAACAAATCTAGACCTAATAGAAGCACGTCTTGGTTGACTTGCATGAATAATGCTTCCCAATGGTTGTTTGTCTTTGCTTGATTCAACCATAGTATTCAAAACCAGCCGGTTCAAATCGGTAACCAGTCAAACCGGCCAGTCAGATGCCCAGCCGGTCAAACCAGCCTGAAAACTCGGTTAAGGGAGGGCCTTCACCAATTTTCTCGGTCTAACAGGTGCAAACTAGCCAGTTTAGGACGGAATCAGCCGGTTTATGGATAAACCGGTTGGTTTCGTCCTAAATCGATCGGTTAGCTGCCAGGCCGCAAAAGGGACCCACGCACTTTGTTTTGGCCGGTTTAGGGTGGTTTTGGACGGAAAGGGAAGGTTGTTTCCTTACAAAAACACCCTCCCCAATCCTTTATAAGCAAAGGTAGCCTCTCATTTCTCTCACACCTCTCATTTGGAGCTATTTTGGAGATAGTTTGGAGTTGTTAGTAGAGTTGGCATCTTCAAGAGGAGGCTAAGAAAGCTAGCTTGTATTTCCAGGTAAGGATTTTCACTTGAAAAATCCCTCATTTCACTCTTGTCCATGTATTAATCTTTTTAATGAGTTCAGCTATGATATTGCTATCAAATCTCTAGTCCTGTGCTATCAAATTCTGTAGGCTACAATGTGCATTTTTTTTCCTAAATTTAGCTTTGGTTTTCCATTTATCTTAGCTACAATTTTTTTTTTAATTGGCAGATTTCTTTGCAAATTTCAATTATTTCAAGTCAACACGGCTCCAAAAGTCAAGGACAATGCATGGGCTCATTGAGATGTGATTGATGGAAAAATGATATGCAAATTTTGTGAGAAACCTATTGGAGATGGGGGTATTCTCATATTGAAATTTGAAAGTAAAGCCATGTGAAGCACCAAATGAAGTGTTAGGCCTGTTAGGGTAGAATACCTTTCCAAGTTTGAAAAGTTTGAGGAGAATAAGGCTAGGGAGAAGGCCATCCAAGATGAAATTGCAATTAAAAGGCAATTAATAGACGCCATGAAAGAGAATGGGTATGATGATTATGAGATTCAAGACTCCACTTCTATCCCTTCCACCAATGACCCCTTTCACTATGTTCCTCCTCTTGGCCAAAAATCAAAAGCAACAAAGAGTCCAAACATCCAGAGTTATTTCTCATCCACTGCTAATCCCACAACCACTTCCTCCTAGCCAAGTCGTCAACCCACTTTGGATCAACATTGGAAAAAACAATGCAAAGAAACTTTGTATCAGTACATTGCTAGATGGTGGTATGATGCAGATATCTCATTTAATGTTGCTCGCTCACCTTATTACCAACCTATGTGGCACTCTGTTATAGCGGCAAGAAAGGGCTTCAAAGGCCCTGGTGTGCATGACTTGAGGGGAGCTCTTTTGTAAAAAGATATTTCTTCCATTGATGAGTATTTGGCCGAGTATAAAGAGTCATGGCTCAAAACAGGTTATTCCATCATGTCAGATGGATGGGCTAATGGAAAGAACCGCACTATCATTAATTTCCTTGTTTCTTTCCCTCAAGGAACCATGTTTTTGAGATCAGTTGATGCATCTAATAAGGTGAAGGATGCAACCCTTCTATTTGAGCTTTTGGATGAGATTATTCAAGAAGTGGGGGAGCAGAATGTTGTGCAGATCATCACAAATAATGCCTCAAACTATGTTCTTGTTGGAAAGATGCTTGAGTCCAAATATAGGACCATATTTTGGACTCCATGTGCTACACATTGCATAGACCTCATGCTTGAGGACATAAGCAAAGTGGAGTGGGTTAAAAACATTATAGAGCATGCCAAGTGCATTACAAAATACATTTACAACCACTCATGGTTATTGAGCCTAATGAGGAAAAACACTAGGGGCAAAGAGATTGTTAGGCCTGCAATTACGATATTTGCAACTCATTTCCTCACATTGCAATGTCTCAATTCTCAACAAAAAAACCTACATAAAATGTTTTTTTTCTTTTTCTTTCTTTTTTTTTTTCTTTTTTTTCTCTTTTTTTTTTTTTTTAATGATTGGACTAAATCTTAGTGGGCTCGTAGACAAGATGGCAAACACCAAAAAGAAAGTTTTTGACACTTATTTTTGGAAAAGGTCAGCAGAGCTTGTAAAAATTATCGAGCCCCTTGTTAAGGTGCTAAGGATGGTGGATGGGGAAAATTGGCAATGGGATACATTTATGAGGCTATGGATCAAGCAAAGGAGCAGATACGGGCAGCTTACAAGGAAAGGTTAGCTAAATATGGCCGTATATGAGAGATCATTGATAAGAGATGGAACAATAAACTTCATCGTCCTATACATGCAGCTGGGTAGTTTTTGAACCCAAAGTATCATTATAAAGCTCAGTTAGGAGGTCTGCGGGATGGGGAGGTCGGAGCTAGATTGATTGATTGCTTAGAGTGCATGGTCCCTATCCATGCAGACCGATTGGAAATACATAAACAACTTACTCTTTTCAGTATGGCAGCTGGTACCTTTGGAAAAAACTTGGAAAAAATGGCAAGAGATGTGGATCAACCAGGTAAGCAATTCCAATTTGTTTTTCTTTTCAAGTTAAATTGTTTGTAAATAAGTAATGAAATGAACTAAGTTAATAATTATTGTATTTGTCTTTGCAACACATTGGTGGGAGACATTTGGCGGCCAATGTCCTCAATTGCAAAAGTTTGCAATCAGAGTCTTCAGCCAAACTTGCAGTGCTTCAGGTTGTGAGCGCAATTTGTTTGTTTTTTAGCACATACGCACAAAGAAGAGAAACCGTTTGGAACAGAAACGGTTAAATGATCGTGTGTTCATGCAATACAACCTTTAGGCTTTAACTAAGGCAGAACAAAATGATGAACAAAACACCTGATCTAAATCCCACTGTGTTGGACGATATTAATCCAACATCAGAATGGGTGGAGGAGACTGAAGATCCAATGTTTGAGGCGGACTTTGATATTGACGCAGCATTAGCGGGGGATGAAGCAGATTTGGTGGTGCTATCAAAACTAGGATTAGCAGTTGCATCAAGGAAAGGCAAACAACCAATGGAAGGCACTAGTCATGCAACTCAACTAACTCGTACTTCCATTAGGTCCACTTATATTGTTATTGGTGGCAATGCTACTAAGGTTGCAGATGAGGCTGAGGCATCCTCGGACTCTAATCCAGATGATGTCTATGCAACTCCTGATGATGATCATGTGTCTAGTAGTGATGATGAATTTGATGATTGATCATGTGTACACTGTAGACTCTAGACTCTAGACTTGTAGTTTTGTCGTAGGCCAATGGCTTCATAGCTTGTAGCATTGTTTTTAGACTTTATAGGCCATTTGGAGCCTCATTGCTTATGTATTTTGTCGATGATATGTAATGCATTCGGTGCCATTTTGATGTATTCACCTTTACATGGTATATAAATGAGCAAACTTTGCATATTTTGTCTCTATTGGCTTAGAATCATGGTTGCAAATCTTAAAATAGTTTTTTTTTATTAAAAATTAACTATTTAATGTATTTTTTTTAAAACCGGTTCATTGAGATTTGACAAGTCCCGGTTTGCCCAGTTTCGATTCAAAACCACGTTCATTAGGTCCACTGGTTCCGGTTTTTAATACAATGGATTCAGCTACTAGTTCTAGTTCCATTAGCACTACCAGATCTACAATAGGATCAACCTCCCTAACTCCAAATGAGATGTGTGAGGCAAATGAGAGGGAAGGTATGATTTTAAAGGCTTGGAGGGGTTTTTCTGAAGGGAAACAACCCCTAGTTTCCCAAAAAACCACTCACAGTCACCCTAAATTGCTCTGTGGGTATACAGCCTCACATGTGCGAGTTGTCGATGACATGCCTAAGGTATGGTGGAACCAACTGATTCTTACCGGTTCATGCTGCATTTGATGCAGGCTCTTGAATCTTCCCCTGCACATAGTCCATGACATCTTGATCTTCTAGCACCAAATCCAAGGACATCTTCCATGCATGAGAATTAGACTTATCAATCAATTTATCATCAGCCTTGAAACCCTTGTAGGTTGAGGAGGCCATTTGTCCTTGATAGAATTTCTTCCTTTAGTGATTGCTTCTAACACCAGCTTGGACTTTGTCTTGACATCAGCTCTGATCCCATGTTTCTATGCTTGATGCAATTTTACTTCAATCTTTCTTAGGCCCGATACAAAATAGCAATCACATAAACATGAAAGTAAAATGTTGATAGAACACAATAATAGATCAATAGAAGACAAGCCAAATATAGATCAGATTTACAATTCCTTTTGTCCAGCGAAGATATGAGATATTGTTGCGTTACGACAGTCAACAGGATGCTTCAGCGAGCAAAGTCTTTCTCGATTAGCCAATCCTTCAAGTGTCACACCCATAGCTCTCAAAGACCACTCATCACAAGTCAATGCTGGTCAACTCGAAGTCAACGCAGGAAAGCTACCAAAAGTCAATGTTGCAAATTAGGTCTTCGGTCAAACTGCTCAAATTTCCTCGATTTTAGTGCCAAGCAGTACACTGTACAGCCTCTCAAAATCGAAATTTTGGCAGAGTTTTGAGGAGGTTAAACGACCAAGGGTTGACCACCGTCAACGCTAGCAACGTTGTAGCAAAAAACCCTAAACAAATCCGTAGAAAACAGCAACTTCAGCTCCACACGTGTGAGGGGAAAAAGGCCTCCAAAGGCTATCGAACCAATCAAATCACAATGAGAGAATGTGTGATGAATTGATGAGCAAATGACCTCCAAGTCTCTCCAATTTATATGCATCAATGAGGGTGTGTGACACATCTATTAGGCAATGTGAGCCTACATTACAAATTTGGTCGACCTTGCACATGTGTGGAAAATAAATTCAAAATACATGTTCTGCTCATCCAAACAAGATGATCTTTAGATCAATCTTGCACCTCTCCGAAAGAGGAATCCAACAAAAATATGACCATCGTCATATGAGCAGTGCAACATGGAGTTTGGACCTAGTTGCCCAAAATTAACAAATATACACCAGCAAGATAGCAGAAATGGTTGAAGATATAAATGGTTAACAATGACCTCTCCAATGAATTCCTTGATACCCAATGAGAAATTTGTATGGCTCCTCCTTTGAGAATAGCTAGGGTGGAGTCTCTCACCACCAAAGACTAGTAATTTTAATCAACTTGGGTGGGTAATTGCTCCATCAAAGAAAATCATGCTTAGGGTTATAAAGTCTCAAGCAAGCTCCAAGAGCCAAAGTAAACAATCGATTAGATATCCAAACACGCCTCAAGAATGATCATGAGCTCCCTTTTATAACCTTTGGCCACCCCAATACCATGGGCAAGTATTATGTGGATACCAATACCATCGGCAAGTATTCCATGCACACCAATACCATCATCAAGTATTCCACGGGTGCCAATACCACAGGAACCAATACCATGGGAAAGTAACCCATGGGCACCAATAACATGGGCAAGTAAATACATAATAATATGACTTTATAAAGTTCCCCCTTGTTCTCCTAACCACATTTTAATCTAATTAAATCAATCGTTACCCCTACAGTGATCACCCAAAAAAAGAAAAATGGCATATTATTAATATAATAAATCTGATTTGTTTGTTTCAATCTTATATGTAGATAATCTGATTCTTACAGGTAGTTCTGAGAAGCTTATTGCATGGTGCAAGAAGTTGACAAGCAAATATGACATGAAGGGCATGAGCATCATGCATTACTTTTATGTCTTGAGGTGTGGCAAGAAGCAAGTGAAGTCTAAGAGAAGTGCACGAAGGAGATTCTAAAAAGAGTTCAGATGCTAGACTACAAACCCTTGGCACTCCTTTGGTGCCAAATCTAAAGTCATATAGATTTAGATTCTAATTTGGTAGATCCGTCTTTGTATAGGGAATTAATTGGTTTTCTTGTGTATCTTGTGAATACCTTGCCTGAAATTTGTTTTCAATTAATACTCTAAGCCAGTTCAAGGTTGAACCCAAGTAGAATTATTGGAAAGCTTGCAAACATGTGCTTAAATATCCAAAGTGCACAAATAGCATGAGGTATGTGAGAGATAGCCAGTCACTGTTACATGGATTTGTAGATTTAGAATGGGCACGTGATGCAAGCACAGGAAGAGCACTTCCAATTACAGCTTCAATTTGGGATCAGGTATGATTTCCTAGTTCAGTAAGAAGCAGGCAACAGTTGCATTCTATTCAGTTAAGCAGAGTATATCATAGCATCATCAAAATGTTATGCAACTATTTGGCTTCGCAACTTGACTGCAGAATTGACCAATCAGATGTTGGAGCCCACAGTTATGTACTTCAATGATCAAAGTTGCATCAATCTCTTTGAAAAATCCCATGTTTCCTGATCACTCCAAGCATATTGATCACCAATGCTCCAACTGTCTACAAGTCACTAACAATATAATGAAACTTTTTGTAAAGAGGAAGTTCACAATTCTGAAAGTGAAGCTCAGCTTGGTGGAGAACACCTTCCTCACAAAGAAAATGTTAGTTTTTTGTTGCTCCTAACTCTTATCCTAAAAAGAGGGTGCTTGAGTGTTGAAGGGGATTCCTTACACGAAGATGTGCCATGTCAGAGAGATTCTCTCGCAACCCTATCACAAGGTCCTCACACTTATGGCACTTGCTATCTTCTATTTTTGGTCAATGTAAGTTAATAGAAAACTCTGACAGTTATGACAGATTCCCCTTACATAGTTAGGACAGCTTTATGATAGATTCCTTACAGAGTTGCAACAAATTCCTTTCACAGAAGAATGTGTAAACACTATTATAGGCAAAGTTTGGACACGCAGCTTAGGAGAGATTCCTTTGTTTGAACTTTGTGGGGCATCCTCTTTGAGGTCTATTATTGGTAGTTAAGATTTGTGTTTCTAACCATGTTTCCCTCTTGTCAAGTTTGACTAGATGAAAGAGGGTACACTCGTAGAGTTATATATGCATACATGTGAGGTGTGTGAAAAAATAGTAAGAGGATGAAGGCTTGAGAGAAGCCATTGTAGTTTCTCATGTGCTAGTGAGAAGATAGTGATTTCTACTGCAGAATTTCAGCTAGCTGTCTGCTACATTCACGCTTCTGTTTGGATAGATCAGATTCATCTTTACAGAGCTGATCTCATCTCTTGATATGTGTTGTTTGCACTTCCGAGTTTTTCATTCAGCACATTTGTTTATGCAGATCTGAAGATTTGGTTGGTGTTTCAGCCTTTCCTTATTAGTTGAAAGACAAATTCTTTGGGTGCAGAACTGTGTATCATGTCCATGTAAAATTACACCGTATACATCAGAGCACATTTTACAGTCGGTGCTGAGGTATTGGATTGCCTTACCCAAGCGCTCGAATCCCAAAATTCTTAAGTTGTGTTAGAACTGATAACTATTGGATATGTTTATCAAAACATGCACCGCACTGGTAAGCGTTTGTGTTTGCCACTTATATATTAGCACAACAGCACCAAGTGTTGGAATTTCTAACATGAAATGATATAGCAAAATCCACCTATACACGAATGCAATGAAAATATAGTCAACATGTTGTCTAGAGATAAATTTTAATGGAATCAGAATGAAACTATCAAACGTAGGCCCAATAATATGAAGTGTCCTCATATAAATAGAACCAGTGCATAGATCACATAAAAATCTCATCTTGGCAAGTTGGCATGCTTCGTATTGCTTTTCTTTTCATGATAAGATATACACAGCAAGCAATTGTGATAATGGTCCTAAAAATCTCATCTTGGCATGCTTCCCATTGCTTTTCTTTTCACGATAAGATATACACAGCAAGCAACTGTGATAATGGTCATCAAGTTCAGATGTTAAGAGCAAATATGTACCAAAATATTTAAAGGTGATTACAAACCTGGAAACCTTTACCACGCGTAATTCCAGTAATATCAACATACTGCCCCACATAAAAGTGACGAACAGATATAGGAGTGCCCACAGGGAGAAGGGCATCCTCTGATACAGGGAACTCCCTCAACTTTCTCTTCATCGGCACTCCTAGCGCTCTGAAATGACCCACCACGGGCTTTGATAGCTGTTTTTCCTTCTTCTGGCCCGACCCTATCTGGTATTTCCTAATAGAAAACAAACAAAGTTATAAATCCAACCAATTGCTGAAACCACCCAAACTTCACGTGATGTTTCCAAGATTTAGGCAGAGCAATCACGAATAATGATACTGAGCACAAAGCTGTGTTGCTTCAGGGATTTTCACATTTTAGAAGATGTTAAATCGTACCTGCAGAGCATTGTGGCCTTCTTTCTCGACGGTTTTAACTTGACAGACGATGTTATCGTCAACCCATAGAATTGTGATCGGAATTCTGGCCCCCCACTTGTCCCAAATTGCCGTCATTCCACATTTGACAGCTATAGCCCCTGTTCTTTTAGACTCGGGTCCTATGGGCCTGGGCTTTGCCTCTATGATCAACCGGCTTCCAGCCTCTTCATCGTCCGTCTTCAATGCATCCGTGCTGAATCTACAAACATGAGACAAAAAAGGTGCAGCAGCACGTACAGGAGAAGTGAATGAACCGGAGCAAACAGAAGAAAACAGCGGTGAACGCGAATGTGAAGTCCACAGGACTCGAAACCGCGCAATGAGTCCTCTGGATGCTGCGGACATGGTGGGATTTTTTGAGTTTGAAGAGGGCAGACCGGATTCAAGGGCAGACGTGGTTCATAGCAGCCATTCCAGACGTGGTCTTCGGTTCTGCAATACCTAGGCTTGGGGCGGAGGAAAAGCCCCGGTTTTTCAGACTCCTTAGATTTATATCTGAGAAATTTCGGGTTTATGTAGGGTTTTAGGAATTACAAATTATGTCTCAACACAGTACGTTTATGCCCTTTCCGTATTTTTGTTAAAAGATTTAAATAGCTTTTTATGGGATGATGTGTTAGGCAAATACTAATCTATCATGTATGAAGTTAATCATACGCTCGCTTACATTACATTTTGTAGGATGAAGTGATATCTAATAGATATGATGAAAATGAGGTAGACCATTGATGTGATTAGTACATGTTTCTAATATTTATTGGGATTGGTTTCAAGTAATATTATGTTTTTTTATTCTTTAAAATTTATTTTTAAATTTATAAATAGATATATTTTTTTTTAAATGAGTTATTACATCTTTCTAAATTTTAAAAACTTTGAGGTATGTGATCTTACTGAATTTTAAAAATAAAATTTTGAGGCATTAGATTTTTCTAAATTAATGATTTTGTAAAATTTATATCATATATTATATTGATTAGGAGAATTTATCTTACGAATTGATAGTTAAGTGTATATGGGGTCGGGAGCTCTGAAACCTTAGTCATGGCGTTTTTTTGGCATTCACAAGTGTTGATCAGCGCAGCGGCTGCGGATGGCGAGCCATGAGCATGGCGCCCCACCATATTTGCGGGAGTCACACTCTATATTGGTTTTCTCGCCTTATATATTACTCTCGGTGCTAACCTATCGGCTCTCAGTTTATTATTATACCACACCTCAGTTGTTTTTTAGCGACTTGTGACTCCCCTTGCACTTTGAGCACACCCCCTAAGGCAGGACTCATACTAAAATCTCAGAGGTGGGGTGATCCAGATTTATGCAGGAACGCAACAGGATACACATGTAACCATAAATACAAATATGCAGCGGAAATAACACTTCATTTCATTAATATCAAAGAACTGAAATTTGCTTACAGACAAAATAGAAATAAACTAGCTAGGGCGTTGATAGCTCATCTCTGAGAAGAGATGTGGTGGCTACAAGCCTCTGAACTGAGTTACAATGAGGCTCGAGGGCCTATTTATTATTTAGAAACAATGGAAAACCCTAAACATCCAAAACCCTAACCCTTGGAGATGAAGCGCCAAAACTATGGGCCTCGTTTGGGTAAATTGGTGTTTCAACTTCTCGGGGACGTAACTTTGGCATACGATCTCCGTTTGACGTGTACCATACATCGTTAGAAAGATCTATCCAAGGACTACAACTTTTGATGCATAAAAGTACATTAATGTCACTCTCGGTTTTCCCAAAAAATGTCGTTTAGGGCCTCAAAACGGCTCCGGAAGTTCAGGACCTAAAAAACTTCCAAAAATAGTAAGTTGTTCCGAAACTGAAAATTTGAAAGAGACAATGGTGGGGCCCCAAGTGGAATAGGTGGGTGGACACCAATATCCACCTGGATCATTCCTCCCCCCTTAGGAAGCAATGGTCCCCATTGCGTTGAGTTCCTCCATGAGATGAGGAAACTTTTGCTAAACTTGGTCCCTGGTGAACCACTTGCCTTGGTGCAGGAGTTGGCCAACTTTGACAACCCGAAACAGTTGGATCTTTTGTTGGCGAGTCTTCTTGATTTGCATGTCCATGATACAATCTGTGGTGCCCTGTTCCATGTAGTCTGGGTTTAACCTTGTTGTTGTGAGTTGTTCTGCAATGTCAGAGGTGTCCAGTAGAGGTGGGAAGTAGGGATGAAGGTGGTCCACATTGAATACTGGGTGCATACCAAGGAATGGTGGAATACTGAGCTCGAAGGCATTTTTCCCTACAGCCTTGGTGATGGTGTACGACCCATATCGGAGTGGGCGAAGCTTGCGGTGGGATCCAATGAGGCGCTCCTTCTACAAATGCAGCCACACTTTGTTGCCCACCTGGAAGTTGTGTGGTACCCGATGTTGGTCATGTCATTGCTTGTACTTAGCACTGGCTCTCTCCAATATGTCATGAACTTGTTTGCGGATGTGCTAAATGCGCTCGATGAAGTTGTTCGCTTTGTCAACTTCAGACTGGACATGAGCCGAAACGACTTGAGTAGCCGCAAATGGCATGGCTACATCAATAGGACATAGTGGTTGGAATCCCAAGCCCACCTGAAAGGGGCTATGGCCGGTTGAGTTGTGGAGAGCCCAATTATAACTGTGTTGTACATAGGGGAGGCTCTCATCCCATGTGCGTGGATGCTTTGAATTGTACATGCACAAAATGTGTACAATCATCTTGTTGACGACCTCTGTCTGGCCATCAGTTTTGGGATGGAAAGTTGTGGACTTGGTGAGCTTGGTGTCCAACATTGACCAAAGGCTGGACCAAAATGTGCTGAGGAACCTGTTGTCGCAATCTGATATGATAGACTGTGGGAACCCAAAGTGCACCCACACTCGTTCAAAGAAGATTTTAGCAATGGCTTTTGTTGTGATATTCTTCTTGCAGGCTGCCATAATGGCCATCTTCAAGAATATGTCGACGACCACGAAAACACAGTCGTTTCCATGCTTAGTAGAAGGAAGGCCTGACATGTAATCCATGGAGATGGATTCCCAAGATCGAATAGGGGTAGGTAGCAGAGTATAGAGGCCTTGCTTCTTGATGGTCGGTTTGGCAATGGTGCAAGCAGTGCAGGATCTGATGTACTTCTCGACATCCTGTCGAAGGTTTGGCCAATAGAAATACTTTTGCAGTACTGCCATTGTTTTCTCGACCCTGAAATGCTCAGCGACTCGGTTGTAGTGTGCTTCCTATATCATCTTCGCACGCTCGATTGAAGGAACACAAAGGTGTCCCGGGTGACATAACAGTGCATCTTGGAGGTGAAAATTTGGAACTTGCGTACCCCCCAATAGTTCCTTGTATGTGTGACCGAATTCAAGATTGCTCTTGTAGAGAAACGACCAATCAAAAGTCTCGTGCCCACAAGAGTTGAGAACGGTGGTTAGTGTCACAATCAGTGGTTGGCTGAGGCAATCTACAACATTATTGGTGCTACCCTTCTTGTACTTGATGTTCGAATGAAACTGTTGCAGATATGTGGACCACTTCTGATGGCGATCGTTCTGCAACTTCCCTTGTGTCTGTATGAACTGTAGGGGTCGGTGGTCTGTGTGGATGATTGTTTCCTTCCCCAAAATGTAATGCTTCCATTGTCAACAAGCCTACACAATGGAATACATTTATTTTTCATAAGTGGGATACTTGCGAAATGTGTTGGACAATGTCTCACTATGATATGCCACTGGATGCCCCTGTTGAGTAAGAACTGCCCCAATAGCATAGTCAGAGGTATATGTCTCGATCTCAAATGGTTGTTGCAAGTCTAGTAATGTGAGCACTGGGGCAAAACGGAGGCAATGTTTCAATCCTTTGAGATTCTGACCAAAAGATTTTTTCTCTCGCTCCTCTCTTGGTGACTTGACTCAAGGGCCAAGTGATATGAGAGAATCCCAACACGAACCTGTAGTAGAAATTAGCAAGACCCAGAAAGATGCGAAGCTCTGTTAGAGTGGTTGGGGCTGGCCAATCTCGAATGACTTGGATCTAGGTTGGATCCACATGCACCCCCCTTTCATCAATAATGTATCCCAGATATTGAACCTGGGTCATGCCAAAAGTGCACTTCTCTAAATTGGCACACAACTTGTGTTGTTGTAGCGTTTGGAGGACTTGTCGGATGTGGTGGAGGTGCTCTTCCCAAGTCTGGCTGAAGATCATAATGGCATCCAAGTACACCACTGCAAATGAGTTGGTGAATGGCCTCAAGATGTCATCCATCAACCTCATGAAGGTTGCAGGAGCATTCGTCAACCCGAAAGGCATGACCAACCATTCGAAAAGGCCCTCCTTGGCTTTGAAGGCAGTCTTCCACACATCAGAGGGTTCAATGGGTACCTGGTCATAACCAGACTTCAATTCGATCTTGTTGAAATATTTCGCCCCTTTGAGTTGGTCTAGAAGGTCATCAATCTATGGGATCGGGTACCTATTCCGGATAGTGATCTTGTTCAGCTCCCGATAGTCAATACAGAGTCTCCAAGTCCCATCCTTCTTCTGTACTAACACGATTGGGCTCCCACAGGGCGATGAACCTGGCCAGATGTGACCTTTCTGTAGCAACTCCTGAATCTGCCTCTTGATTTCATCATTCTCCAAAACAGAGCACTGATAGATCAGTCCGTTGGGTAGCGGCGTACCTGGGGTCAAATAAATGGGGTGCTTGACCTGACAATGCAGAGGCACCCCTGTGGATGAGGTGAAAATTTCCCCATACTCCTCCACAACCTTGTCCATTTGTTGTTATCGTGCAGAGGATCCATGTCTGGAGGTTATGGCCACAGTCTTCTTATTGCACTAGGGACGAATCATTAGGAAAACAAATTTTCTAGTTTGGGAAATGAGTTCTGCATTGTTTTGCAGTAACCAAAGAGATAGTGATAGGTGGTGGTACCTCTAGTATCCTATATAGCTTATTTCCCAAGGTAGCAATAATGGCGTGAGGTCGTGACTCATACACAACATGTCGCTTCCACAAGTATGGTTGGCCTAATAATACATCAGAAACATCAAGAGGAGCAATGCCACATAATACCTCATCCGTGAAGGGCTTGATGCTATAGGGAAGGAGACACTTTTGGCTAACACGGAGATCCCGTCCTTGGTGAAGCCACTCGATGGTGTATGGTTGTGGGTGCGTTGTGGTTAGCAAGCCCAACTGCTTCACGACATCTGCTAAAATGAGGTTCTTTTGGCTCCCATTGTCGACAATGAACTGTAGCGGGGAACCCTTTACCCACATCTGGGAGTGGAAGAGACGTTCCGCCTCCTCTAGATCTTCTGGTTCCTCCTTCTGGATCTTTGCAGTGGCAACAGTGGCATTGGGCTCCGCATCAATAATATGTTTCCCTTTGTCATTCCCCTTGTTGGGTTCTGATTCAGAGTCAGAGCATGCATCTAATTCAAAAGCCCTAATCTCGGCCACAAGCAACTTCTTGGCCCAACACTCACTTGTGTTGTGAGTGGAGCTCTTATGGAACTCACACCACTTTCCTGTGTCCTTCTTTGTCTTCACGGTGTTGTTCTTTGCTTGTGGCTTTGGCAGGTTGTCTTGGGTCGCCATGCCTTGGCTTTGTCCTTTGTTTTGCGGTTTGGGGGCACCTTTCCCTTGCTTTTGATTCGCAGATCCAAAGTCTCGCTTCTTCTGCTTGAATTTTTGCTCAATCTTGGTAGCATATCGATATGTCGTACCAAGCGAGGAGATGTCGAGGAACTCCATTTCCTCTTGAATGTATCTGTGCAGACAACTGCGATACTTTATAACCAAATATTTCTTTGAATCTTTGATACCCAACTTTGTGCGTAGCATATGGAACAGATTCGTCAGCTCATGCACATCTTGATCCCTTTGTTTCCGCAGTGTGGTCTATGTACTTGTCCTCATAGCTCCCCACGAGATAGTATTGTTCCTTGATGGGATCTCAGAAAGAATTCCAAGTGGGTACGGCTAAGAATAGAGAGGGTTTTGTCTCATCCTTCTTCTCACAGTAGGTTTCCCACCAATCCTTGACATGGGGGGTAGCTTTGAGGAGTGCAAAAATAATATTCTCCCGGTCAGAAAAGCCATGAACCGAGAAATATCCTTTTAATAGATTCAACCACCTATCTATGACATCTGCATCTATTTGACCCTCAAATATGGGAATGTCAAATTTTACTTGTACCTTAAAGGGAGTTGCGCCTCCAGAGTGGCTGTTGGATGCAGATGCGCCACTGGTGGGCAGTTGTTGAAGGATCTGGGCAAATTTATCCATCATCGTGTTCCCTTGTTTTTCGAGGGCCTCCTAAAGCAATATTTTGATAGGATCTCTTGCTCCCTTGTCTTTCTTTTCATCCCCCATGGGCGGCCGTCGAGGTTTGCGAGGCTGATCTTGCAAAGGTTCAACCAGATCGAGCCCTAACTCTTTATACCCTGACCTCATTGGGGACATGCAAAGAAGGATCGAGAAAAAACAGACTGCTCTTGTTACACAGCATTTTGTCACTGTCCCTGCAATCCCCAACTTGCACATTGAAGGGTCGTTTTTGTGACCAATAAGCATTGTCATGCTTTGCAAATACTATCATTGCATCCCCTTACATGAGGGAAATATTCCTTCTGTTGACAATTCCCTGAGCAGAGTTGTAAAAACCCCTATTTTTGCCTTGGAGCGGGTAACTAGTTACACCCTTGCGCCGACTGGGAAATTTAACACTGAGCCCGCGCCAGTTGGCGCTCTGTGCCAGTTAGACACTCGTGCCAAGCTGTTTATGGAATGTTTTTAAAAAATATAGGTGGAGGTTCCATTCCAACCACCTCGAGGATGAGTCACTAGGAGTGGTTGAACTGAAACAACCACGGACTCCTTCCTTTAATTAGTAGTTTCCACCTCCCTTGGAACTCTCCTAAAGGATAGGACTCCCTCCCACCTTTGTATGGGTCCCAACCTCCTCCTTTTCCTCTATAAAAGAAACTATCTCTCTTAGTACAAGCTAGCTGAACTTGGAGAATTAGACATACTATAGCTGAATTACTAGAGAAGATATAATAAGAAGGAATTACGTTGAGGAAGCTTGAGTCCATGACTTCTAAGAGAGCCTTATTCCATGCCTTCATCCTGTCCGAATTCCCTGACGAACATTTGAGACGCGCTTCACCTGAACCCCGCTGGAGGAGACTACGACGTCAAAGCATCGGTTGTACTCTTCCTTCTATTCATTTATATACACGACTATTGTTTGGTTCCACTATTGTGTTATGATGTTTATTTGATGCAATATGTTTAGCCCTCTTTGACTGGCTAATAGTTATGAGTGAAACCATTATGTCGTATGTTGTTATTGTTCTTAGTCTTATGTGTAGGTATCTGAGCATAACAGCGAACAGATTGTGATTTACAAAGGCAGGAGCGAGAGGCTACTTCTCTTTCTGCAATGACGACAGCGTTGGATTCCAGGTAGGTCAATCTACCGTGTCTTTTGTTCATTCATTAACTAGGAAGCAACACTTTAGCGTGTGCTTTTGTTTCTAGACCCACCCTAGGGCTAGAGGGATCATCTCTGTTCGCAGAGAGCATTTACCTTGATAACAGCTCTGATACCACTAATCCAGATTTATGCAGGAACACAACAAAATACACATGTGACCATAAATACAAATATGCAGTGGAAATAACACTTCATTTCATTAATATAAAAGAACTGAAATTTGCTTACAGACAGAATAGAAATAAACTGGCTAGGGCGTTGGTAGCTTATCTCTGAGAAGAGATGTGGCGGCTACAGGCCTCTGAACTGAGTTACAATGAGGCTCTAGGGCCTATTTATTATTTAAAAACAATGGAAAACCCTAACCCTAGGAGATGAAGCGCCAAAATTATGGGCCCCGTTTGGGTAAATTGGTGTTTCAACTTCCCAGGGATGTAACTTTGGCATGCAATCTCCATTTGACGTGCACCATACCTCGTTAGAAATATCTATCTGAGGACTACAACTTTTGATGCAAGAAAGATAATTAACGTCGCTCTCGATTTTCCCAAAAAACGTCGTTTAGGGCCTCAAAATGGCTCCGGAAGTTCAGGACCCAAAAAACTTCCAAAAATAGTAAGTTGTGCCGAAACTGAAAAACTAAAAGAGAAAATGGTGGGGCCCCAAGTGGAATAGGTGGGTGGCCCACCAATATCCACCTGGATCATGGGGGTCTATTTTACCACTGGACTACACATGCCTGTTGTTTTTAAACCTTTTGTTTACTATGGTATACCCTGACATATGGGGTTGGCGGGTCTGTCACAGTCATTACATCGTGCTCTATTGTTATATATTCGTCAAATGGTATTCCCACGTTCCTCTGGAGGGGCATTACACTGTCACGGTTCCATTTAAGGTTAGGAATCTACCTTTACCCGCAGATGTCAGACGAGGAGTTGGTGGATTACTCCTCTGACCTGTTGGAGGGTGTCTAGATATTTACCCGCCCCTCTGATCATGGTGCTAATGGTCGGGTGTTGAGTCCAACGAACACATTCAGAAACATGGCGAACATGGTGGTGGGTGACTCAGACATTCTTGCCCTGCTGGCACATCAACTCAGAGGGCATCGATATCATCCAGGGATCCTTTTCTTAATCTGGTGCCTTCGCCGATTTTCTCTATCCCATCGCCATCTGTCCTTAGGGTTTGGGAACAACAAGCCCAAGAGACGCCGAAAACTTTAGCACTCGCTGAAGATACACCAAGGTATGGATACGAGTTTTTGGGGCAACAAGATACGCTAGATTTTGAACATCTCGACCTTATGAGGGGCATTGGACCTCCGCATCTGCCCGAAATTTCTGTGGAGGATACACTGGTGGTTGCTTCAGGTTGTTTTGACAGTATTCCTCTTGTTGCTCCTCCTGTAGACGACCCAAAGTCCTCTGAATCAGACGAGGCATTGGAAACAGACGGGGCAGCACGCCACAGGGCTCCGTGGACTGGCTGAAAAAAACATCAGTGTGCTAGAAGCAGACCTAAGCGGGCTATCAGACTCTAGAAATAGGTTGGCATGGAGGACATTGAGCACACATCGAGAACGGTTCTCGTCGTCAGGGTCCGCAGAAGGATCTACATGCATGATCGCCTCAAAGTCTGGACAGCTGAGATTTGGGGCAATTCCATGCCTTAGCTTCCTGGAGTCCTCACTATGAATAGAGGATGGTTCGCACTCATTTTTCCCCATCTTGATTTGGTAGATTGGGTGCTCTCCAAATACTGGCATTTGGAAATGAATCCAGTTGTACTGAAGCGTTGGACTCCAATGTTTGACCTTGATATGGAAAAATCAGGGGTTGGTCCAATTTGGGTCTGTCTCCCGGGCCTCCCTCTTCAATTATGGAATGAAGCAACGCTCAGGTATATTGGGGCAGATCTAGGGATATACCTGGATCATGATAGATCATACTGATCCAGGTGGACTAAGCAGGTACAGGTACAAGTGGCCTAAGTAAAAGGCTCAAAAATCAAAGTGTTCGGATTGTTATCGAACTAGCTTCATGTTGTAGACCTCGTAAGTCTGAATCCAATGGCGCAGACAACACTCAATTCCAAGTCCGTATGAAGAAGTTATAAGCGGTCAAAGTTCCAGGTTGACTTGGTGACTGGGCAGCCTTAAAGAGGACACAAATTAGACTTTTTCCGGCCACCGGATTCCGGCAAGCTCAGGCCAGATTCTGAGCGAAATTGTGGCCTGTTTAAAATGACTCCTACGGTCCAAAAACCGGATTTTTAAAAATGGCCAGGTTGTTTTAATAACAAAATTTATTTTTAAAAAAAGGGGGTGGGGGCCGTGACCCCCGCCACCCCCGTCGGCATATGTGGCACCATATATATAAATGGGCCGGCAGGAATCGAACCCGCCTAGCCACGTGGGCCGGCCCGCTCCACGGGCGACCCAACTTAAAACAACCACCACCAAAATTTAAACAACGGCCCAACACATAATAGATCTAGCCATCGTATATATAACATATAATGTGATATACGTGCGGAATTGGTTGGGCGCACCACTCCCCCCCCCCATTTAATTATTCGTTGGGTTAAAAACAAATGCGGGTTTTTTTTTAAAAAGAACTGTCGTGCTATGTTGGGAGGGGCGGGATTTGACCCCCCGACCTCTCCTCAACGATTACTAATTTTTTACCAATGCGCCAACGATTTTTATTGGTAAATCCGCCCAGCAATTTGTATTTAAACTCGTCTTTTTACTGTGCACCCAAGCCATGGAGGAGCGGGAGCACACACACGCAGATCGAGATTTAATATTTTTTTAATTGCAGGTCATGTGGAACCATGAGCCCAGAAAGAGGCAGGCGAAACCTTGATTGAGGCCAAATTTCAGGAGGGTGAAATTTTGACTTTGTCCGAATGGGACAAATTTTATGTCGTTTCAGCACTACTCAGCGCCACGAGTCTGATGGTGTGCTCAGTTTCTGCATCTGAGTTTTCGATTTTCTAGCCACTTTTGGAAGTGGACTATGCCGGTGTCAGATTTTTGCATGTGAGCAGTCGTTTTCCACTTTCTCGACGCAACAAGATTGATGGTGTTTTCAGATTCTGCCGCATAGCTGCTCAGCCTTCAGCAAATGGCAGCATGAGGTATATGATGTGTATTCCATGTACTTCTTCATTTATTTCTCGTTGAGATGCATTATGTCTTGCAGATCCCGGTTGATACATGAGTCGTGGGATCTTGCTTTGTGTTGTTTTGATGTACTTTCAGCTATGGATTTGTGTCATGTATGAGTCCCTTTTATGCCACATTGGCGGGATGCTCTTATTTGCTATGTGTATTGTTGAGATCCCTTGTTTGCCAGGATTGGCGGGATACTCTTATTTGCTACATGTCAGCGATGGTCATACTGATAGGAGTCTTTCTTTATGTATGAGAGTTCTGCAGTAGAACATCTCTTAAAGAAGTCAAGCCACTCCTGCGTGAGTGCAATTTTTCCTTGTATGTCATAGTGAAACACATCCATGTACATCTTTTCTTACAACACATAATGCAGCGGCCTACACCATCTTGACACCGAGGCCCGGAGATGTAGTCCCTCCTGGACGAACTCCGTCATCAAACGACGTGTTCTTAGGATTGCTGATCTTGTTCATTTATGTTCCTCATATTCACAGCTACAATCGCTCATTTCAGTTCTTTAACATCTTTAACTAAATGCAATTCTATTTATCAGCCAAATTAAAAGGTCTTGGTTAAGGGTATCAAGATTTTACCCTGGATCAAGTGGTATCGGAGCAGGTATTCTTGCTGATTGGATTGCAGGCGTGAACATTGGACGTTTGCTGAGTTGAGCCATGGAAAGTGTCAAGGAAATGTATGAAACCATGCTCAGGGTGTCCGAGAAAGCAGACATATTGTATGAGGCTTACGAAAAACAAGCAGCAGAGAACGAAGAATTGAAGATCCTCCTACACAAAGAGAAGGAGGACAAACAACAGTTGCAGCTTCAGTTGCAAACCACAACAGAAGAGTTGGAAGATTGGAAGCGCAACAATGAAATTATGCAAGCAGATCATGATGCCTTGAAGGCGTTCCTACATGAAGAGAAGGAGGAGAAGCAGCAGTTGCAGCTTCAGTTGCAAGCCACGACAGAGGCGTGGGAAGATTTGAAACGCAACAACGAAACTCTTCAGAGAGATCATGATGCCTTAAAAGCATTCCTATAGAAAGAGAAGGAGGAGATGCAGCAGTTGCAGCTTCAGCTATAAGCCATGTTAGAGGCAGTGACAGAAGTGAAGCGCAACGAAGGCTTACAACAGCTTTCTTCATCTGTTTTGCAATCAACACCTAAGGTAAATAGTGTTGATATTTCTTCAGTTTCTTCACATGATGTCATTTCAGTTGGAAGTGTGGAGATACCCCTCACAGGTACCGGCATGAGGCTCCTCACTAAAATGGGGTACAGAGGAGGAGGACTTGGCATTCATGGCCAAGGCATCACCGAACCATTGGAGGTTGTGCAACGACCTCGTTATGCAGGTTTGGGGTACATTGACGAAGGATGTTCGAAGGACATCAAAGGAAAACAGATAATGATGAACTCTCCAAGGAAGAGGAATGATAGGGACACTTCGCCATCATTCCATGGCAGTGAACGTTGCAGTGAAGGAACCAAGGCAAGCTCCCATCATCATGACAGCACCGGAGACCACCGCAGAAGGTATACTAAGTCTCATTATTCCAGAGTGCATTTTGATTACAAGAATGTCGTTAACCATGGTCGTAAAATATGGCATCGTAAAACTTGTTTATTTTGTGGTTTAAATAACCATGTGATTTCTGGGTGCTGGAAGAGGATGGCAGCACAAAGGCGGAAGAGGCATGAAAAGCCTTCTCCCCAACAAGAAAGGAAATCAATTAAGCAGGTTTGGAGGAAAAAGAAATTTTGCACCCATTGCGACCGAAGTGGCCACCAAAGAGCCACATGCTGGAAACTTCATCTAGAGCAGCGCCGTAAAGCCAAAGAGCCCATGCATACACCAGTTGAAAGAGCTAATCAACAAGCAAGTTCGCCACAGGGAAATGATCCACTCGTTTTAATAAATGAGAAGTGGTTCTTCTAGATTGTTTTTCTAGAGATGTTAAGCTTGTCATGGCCATTCTTGTAAGTCATTTGTCGCATTTTTATTATGAAAGTGATGATGTGTTTCCATCACTCATTTAAGCGACCATGACATTTCTTTTTGGCCTTGTTTTATGAGTCGTGTGTTAGATCTCTTTCATGTAAAAAGTGATGATGTGTTGCCATCATTTTGAGATGCGATGATTATGTTTTGGTCATGTTGTATGAGTCGTCTGATGCATTTATTTCATGTAAAAGTGATGAGGAGTTTTTCCATCACTTCGAAATGCGACGATGAGGTTTGGTCTTGTAATTTTGTTGATGTATGATTTCCATTTTGCTGTAAGCTTGACCACCGAGTACATGTTATAAACTCGTGACAAGTATGGAAACATCTGAGTCATTATTGGTCACATTGAGAATGTAATGTTCGTTGCAGCTTTAGGCAGGTGTTGGCATTCCGATTCCGAAAGACAGAAGTGAAGGAGTCTTCAAGGGATGTGCCTTTTCAGACATTTGCATTTCAGCAGTTGCAGGTGTTGGCTTTGCATCTCGATTCCGAAGTACGTGAGGTGAAGGAGTCTTCATGGGATGTGCCTTTTCAGACATTTGCATTTCAGCAGTTGCAGGTGTTGGCTTTGCATCTCGATTCCGAAGTACGTGAGGTGAAGGAGTCTTCAAGGGATGTGCCTTTTCAGACATTTGCATTTCAGCAGTTGCAGGTGTTGGTTTTGCATCTTGATTCCGAAGTACGCCAGGTGAAGGAGTCATGTGGGGATGTGCCTTTCAACGACAGTTGCAGACAGTTGATGATACGTAAAGCTTGATGCTTTTGGAGGACCAAAAGCTCCTCAGTGGGGAGGATTGATCCAGGTGGACTAAGCAGGTACAGGTACAAGTGGCCTAAGTAAAAGGCTCAAAAATAAAAGTGTTTGGATTATTATCAAACTAGCTTCATGGTGTAGACCTCGTAATTCTGAATCTAATGGCGCAGACGGCACTCAATTCTGAGTCCGTATGAAGAAGTTATAAGCGGTCAAAGTTCCAGGTTGACTTGGTGACTGGGCAGCCTTAAAGAGGACACAAATTGGACTTTTTCCGGCCACCGAATTCCGGCAAGCTCAGGCCAGATTCCGGGCGAAATTGTGGCCTGTTTAAAATGACTCCTACGGTCCAAAAACCGGATTTTAAAAAATGGCCAGGTTGTTTTAATAACAAAATGTATTTTAAAAAAAGGGGGTGGGGGCCGTGACCCCCGCCACCCCCGTCGGCATATGTGGCACCATATATATAAATGGGCCGGCGGGAATCGAACCCGCCCGGCCACGTGGGCCGGCCCGCTCCACGGGTGGCCCAACTTAAAACAACCACCACCAAAATTTAAACAACGGCCCAACACATAACAGATCTAGCCATCGTATATATAACATATAATGTGATATACGTGCGGAATTGGTTGGGCGGGCCGCCCAAGGCGGGCCCGAACCCCCCCCCCCCCATTTAATTATTCGTTGGGTTAAAAACAAATGCGGGTTTTTAAAAAAAAAGAATTGTCGTGCTATGTTGGGAGGGGCGGGATTTGACCCCCCGACCTCTCCTCAATGATTACTAATTTTTTACCAATGCGCCAACGATTTTTATTGGTAAATCCGCCCAGCAATTTGTATTTAAACTCGTCTTTTTACTGTGCACCCAAGCCATGGAGGAGCGGGAGCACACGCACGCAGATCGAGATTTAATATTTTTTTAATTGCAAGTCATGTGGAACCATGAGCCCAGAAAGAGGCAAAGTGAACTTACTGAAGTAAATTTCGTGATAAGAATTGACTGGGTCCTATCGGGACAAATTTTATATCGTTCACCATTTCCGGCCACGCAGTCCGATACGTGCTCGCTCTCATATCCGAGTTTTCGATTTTTCCAGCCTACTTTTTGGAAGTGACTATGCGTTTTCATTTTTTGAAAGTATGCAGCCGTTTCCTCTACTCTTCGACGCCACAAGATTGATGGTGTTTTCAGATTCTGCCGCAGAGCTGCTCAGCTTTCAGCAAATGGTAGCATGAGGTATAAGAGATGGTATTCATTTTCACTATTTTCGTTGAGATGGCTGAGGTCTTGCGCATCCCCATGACATATGTATTTGGATCTGTTTCGTGTTGTTATTGATGGCATTACCATGGATTTGCATGTATGAGTCCTTTTATGCCACATCGCTGGATGCCTTTATTTCACATGTGTATTGTTGAGATCCTTGCTTGCCAAGATCAGCGGGATACTCTTATTTGCCACATGTCAGCTACAACGATAGGAGTCTTTCTTTATGTATGAGTTCTACAAGAGAACATCTTTAAAGAAGTCAAGCCACCCCTGCCATGAGTGCAATTTTTCCTTGTATGTCATAGTGAAACACATCCATGTACATCTCTTCTTACAACACATAATGCAGTGGCCTACACCATCTTGACACCGAGGCCCGGAGATGTAGTCCCTCCTGGACGAACTCCGTCATCAAACGACATGTTCTTAGGATTGCTGATCTTGTTCATTTATGTTCCTCATATTCACAGCTACAATCTTTCATTTCAGTTCTTTAACATCTTTAACTAAATGCAATTCTATTTATCAGCCAAATTAAAAGGTCTTGGTTAAGGGTATCAAGATTTTACCCTGGATCACATACTTAAAGACAAGGAACATATCTATGGCCAGGATACTTGTGCACCTGGACACTCGAGATGGTCTCCTTAAGGGGTATGACATTGAGTTAAATGGGATGGTTCAGACACAAATCTTGGATTACGAGGGGATCCCCTATCATTGTAGGAGATGTCACGAGGTGGGGCATTTGTATAAATATTTCCCTCTAATCAACGCGGCAGTGGCTCTAGCAAAAAAATTAATTCATTTAGCCACTTAGACGGATTTAAGGGATTCGTCTCTACCGTCAATGTCTGCGCGCGAGGAGCGGTGCCCTAGTTCCGTGGATGAACAACCATCATGCCCTGTCACGAGATCACAATCCCACAGCCGAACCACTCACGCCTTCTCGTTTGATGTTGCGAATTCTCCAGGTAACCCTCTCATACCTCCCAATTCTCATTTTGTTGTTTTATTTACATCTTCCCACATTTCATCTGTTGAACCGCACTCTATAAATTTAAATATTTGCAATCTTATTCCCCTTGGATGCCCTGTTGCAACTGCTCCACTTACAATCTCCCAACCTACCCCTCACACCTCGGTGGAGGACACTTCCTCCGGTTGTCCTAATATTCCTGACAATCAAACTTCGGGGCACCGATACTTCTTTTGGTCGACTACACCATCCCTCAATCCTCTATCCTTTGGTCTGAGTATGGATACTGGCGGTACACACTCAAAATCCTCACGAGGTCGACCTTCATGGATCTTAAAATCCATCCACAAAGCCGGCCTAGAGGTGGCTGCCGGCACCCAAACTTCCATTGAGCGGGTTCTTAGAGCAAAGAACGCCCGGGCCAAAGGTTTACCATGATTTGTCTCTCCCTCAATTGTCGTGGTCTGGCCAGCCTTGAGAAAAATTTGGCTCTAAAGAGGCTTACGAAGCTTTCACAGATTGACGTTCTCTTTCTTCAGGAAACATTAAGTGATGGGGAATTTGTTAACAAGGTATTGTCTTCTCTCCTCCCGGACTGGACCTTCCAAACCTCTGATGCTTGTGGTAGATCTGGCCGCAATGCCATTGGAATCAACAACAAAACCATCATGGCCCTAGGTTGGTGGGGGAGAATGGGCATACTTGGCGTTGACATCATCTCCCGAGACTCTAATCTTGTTATCACCCTGATCAATGTATATGGCCCATGTCATCACAGAGAAATCTTTTGGGATGAATTGATGCACTGCTCTATCATGCAGTGGGATAATATCATCATGGGTGGGGACTTAAATTTCTCTATTGGGATATCTGAGTCCTCGAGTCCTGGGGCCACCCCAGATTCTCTATATTATTATTTCGAAGGGCTCATCGATGGGGCGGATCTCTTGGATATTGCCATGCCCAGGAAGATGCCCACATGGCATAACAGGCGGACGGGTGCCATTGCCCTTGCTAGAAGGTTGGATCGGTTTTTGATCAAGGGCCCATGACTTGAGCATATTGATAAGGATAGATAGAGGGTTGGAACTGGGGGCTCCTCAGATCACTCTCCGGTTTACTTTGAAATACAAATTGGCAATCGAAAGCCCAGGGCTCCATTCAAATTCAATTCAGGCTGGTTGGAGGAGCTAGAGTTTCATTCGATTGTCATCAAGGAATGGAGACACTATGAGCAATCTCCTAAACTGGAACCTGCAAGGGTATTGTATAACAACCTGTCCCACATCAAAAATCTCACCATTAGCTGGGGCAAAAATTTAAAAATAAAAGAGGATGAGGAACTATCCAACATTGAAATGGAGATCAGTCTGCTGACTGGACTTAATTCTCTGGGATTCCGATCAGCGAAGGAAAAAGATAGATTAATTGCTCTGGAATTCACAAAAGCTAAAATATTGAGGAACCGAGAAGAGGAATGGTGACTCAAGAGCAGAGCAATTTGGTTACAGATTGGGGATGAGAACACAAAATTCTTTCAGCAAGGTGCAAAAGGCAGGAAAAGCATCAATACCATTTCGGAGCTCACTGACCAAAATGGGAGGGTGGCACACTCGCATGATTAGCTCACTGATATGGGTATACATCATTTCTCCAACCAATACAGGGCGTCAGTCGATGCCAAATTACCATAAATCATGTAGATCGCTCGATCTCTACACATATATGTGGACGAGGAGGCTTTGGATGACCTCAACACCCTGGTCTCCATGGGGGAAATTGAGGGGGTATTAAAATGGTTTAAGAAAGACAAGAGCCTGAGCCTTGATGGTTGGCCCATTAAATTTTACCTCACATTTTTTGAACTCATCAGCAAGGATCTCCTTCGGGTCACTGAAGACAACAAGGCTATAGGTCAGATATATGATGGACTCAACTCTACATTCATTGCCCTCATCCCCAAATTTGATAAGCCTCGTTCCTTCCATGATTATCGACCCATGTATTTATGCAACTGCATATACAAAATCATCTCCAGAATCATTGCAAATCGCATAAATCCCATCCTCTCCCAACATATTTCCAAAGAACAATTTGCTTTCCTCCACCAGAGACAAATACACAAAGCAATTGGCACAACTCAGGAAGCATTACACTCCATCAAAATAAAAAATCTCAACAACGCCATCCTCAAGATTGACCTCGCAAAATCCTTTGATTGTGTCAACTGGAATTACCTGCATCTCATCCTCATTCATATTGGATTCCCTCATGATTTCGCCAATTGGATTATGGGTTGTATCACCAATGCCTCATTCGGCATCCTTATTAATGGTGCTACCTCTGATTTTTTTCATGACGGGAGGGGACTTCGTCAAGGCTGCCCCCTCTCCCCCCTTCTTTTCCTCCTCATTATGGAGGGTCTCTCTGCCCTCATGACTCATGCAAAATACGAGGGATCCATACATGGTATTGAACTTAATGATTTTATTCAACTAACGCATCTATTATTTGTAGATGATGTAATTATTTTCTTGGATGGTTCTAGTCATGATAATACAATTTTTTTCAAGTTCCTCAACATATTTAGCAAAGCAACAGGTATGGTCCCCAATCAGAGCAAATCCACCATTATGATGGTGCGTTGCTCTGTCAATGAAATCCGACATGCTTTGGGTCTTTTCCAATATGAACGCAACAATATGGAAGATGGATTAAAATACCTTGGATTCCATCTTAAAACAAATCATTATCACATCACTGATTGGCACTGGCTGATTGCAAAAGTTGAGCACATGATTAACATTTCGCATTACAGATGGTTGTTTAGGGCCAACAGGTTGGTTCTCATCAAATTTGTTCTAGAAGCCATCCCGGTTTACTGGATGGCATTCACTTGGATCCCTAAAAGAGTGATTACTAGACTTCAATAGATCTGTCATTGGTTTTTATGGAGGGCTATGAAGGATGACCATGCATATGCATGGGTTGCTTGGGAGAAAATTGCAAAAGCCAAACGTTGGGGGGGATGGGGCTTGAAATATTTGAACAAATTTGCTGCTGCTTTGGCTGCCAAGATGGGCTGGCATCTAATCGTCAGCCACAACCTATGGCAACAAGTTAATTATTATAAATATATCTCCCCCAGCACCACATTGGACTGGATCAAGGGATGCCTTCTGCATACACATGGCTCATCGATCATCTGGAAATCCATTACCAAATCTACTCACCTGATCAAACAAGGACTAGCGTGGTGCATTGGATTTGGGGCGCGGGTCAAAATTGGTGTGGATGTGTGGTCTAGATGCGGGCAGGAATTCACTCTACCATTGGATATCAGATTAAACTTTCCTCGTGATGGTAGACTGTTCATATCTCAGATTGTTAATCTGGCACATACCACTTGGTCATCACAAGCTTGGTTATCAGCATATGAGCTGAACCTCCCCAAAAACTGGTGGCCGATTTTGGGCAGATTCATAAGGGCTCTCCACACCACCAAAATCATATTATCGGATGAGGATGATGAGATTCTTTGGGCCATATCCCCAACAGGCAGATACACTCCCAAGATTGGTTACTCCACACTCTGTTATCATCAGGAGCCACATGACAAGCTTTGGTGGTGGCAACATATATGGAAATTGAAGGTACCCCCCAAAGCGAGACTGCTAATGTGGTGCATACTATCGAATTGCACCCCCACAGAGGATAACCTTAGAAAAAGAGAGTTCCATGGGCCCTCTAGATGCTTCTTATGCCTCTCACAGGCGTAATCTATTAATCATATGTTCCTGGAATGCCTTGTAATATGACACCTTTGGCACTACGACTATCGTTCTTAGCTGCACTCAAAACTGGCACGACTCCTTGGTCTGTTCCTACTTGGACAAATAGATGGAAAGAATCTCGGAGGCCTAAAGACAAGAACACCCCCCTCCTCATTGCCTGGGGTATTTGCCTTACTAGGAATCATTATATCTTTTTGGCTATACTTGTTGATTGGGAACGCACCTGTAGGTCCATCACTTCCATATACCAACTTATCCCTGATGATAAGCATGAAGCACATGACAGGACCATCATACCTGAAGCTATTGACTAAACCAGACCTTGGGCTTACTTTGACAGTGCGTCCAATCCAAGGGGGGTTTTACTGCACCTGCATGACACACATTTCTTCCACCTTAGGATGGGACTTGGTCTGGGATCAAATAACTATGTTGAAGTTAACAACCTTAGACTTCTCCTCGTCTTTGCCCGTAAACATGGTTGCAATAGGATTCAGATCTTTGGGGATTCACAGATTATCATCAATTGGATTAACTTGATGGCACAATGTCACACTCACTTGCTTAGTGCACTACCGATGAGGTATTATTGCTAAAATCACTATTTGATTTTATCTTTGTTACACACATTTACAGGCAACGGAATCAAGTGGCCGGCAAGCTTTCCAAGGAAGCCATGCAGTTAGATTGGGGTCATTGGCATATCATGGCTCATGAAGGGGATCAGGAATATCAGTTCTATCACTGCCCTTTCATTGAGGATTTTGCTGCACAGGGCACAGTCATTACCTGACTGTTGTTTTGATTTTTTTTTTACTATTTCGTGGCTGCCATACTATACACTCTACTGGACTATTATCTATTTTATTATATTTTGTTTGTATATACATGTCCCATACTTTTTATTTTACATTTATGTACATATTATTTTAGATTAGTTTAAAAACCGGCAATTTATTAACAAAACTACAGACTCTACGGAGGTTATGTTTTCACGTTTTTTTATCTTAGCAGAGATGATATACTGCTAGATGTAACATGTAATTTTTCTTATTATTAATGAAAAATTACGAATTTTTTCTCTTGAAAAAAAATTGATTAGGAAAATGCTAAAAAAAAACTACCTAGTTTATTTATTAGAAAGAAGAAAAAAAGAAAGTATTTAATGTCCACGAGGTTAATAGTCTATGGGACAGATTGTTTCTCCATTGGGCTCTTGTATTCTGCCCTTTACCTGTGGAGTTTTACAATAAACGCTTCCAACTTAATATTAAATATTAAGCATTTAATATTTACTTGAATTATTTTAACCTTAAATTCTTAATTAATTATCAAATAAAAACAACAAGAGTTAGTAACTAAATCAACATTACATATATAAATATTATGATTAGCCATTTTTTTCTCAATATTACATATTTCTAATAATGTTATTAAGGGCACGGTATTTAATATGGAGTATTAAATAACATTATATACTAATTTGATGTTATGGATCGGACATGACTAAAATTCATATGAGAGTAATGGAACACGCTAGGGTTTTTGTTGCAACTTGTGAACCAAAACAAGTAGTCATCGATGAGTTTATGCTCGATTCATCAGTTATTGCTCCCCATATAGTCGTCGTCTCGATTCAGCTCATAGCGGAAGCTTTCGAAGACTATGCATATGGAGTGTCGTTGGATCAGGGTGAGATCATAAAGGAAGGGCAGTCGATTGTAAACAAAGACACTTTGCTTGTACATCTGATTTACATATCCATAGATTTGTTATCTATCTAGTGTCATGCATATCTAGCGTCTGACAAGGATGTAGAGTTCGTAGAAATTTTTTTGCTTCACCTCTAAGGACATGGATCTGAATCATCTCAAACCACAGTTGTATGGTGGTCCTCGCAGTAGATTTTTGGTCCAGTTTCGACCTAGACCTCGGATTTAGACTCTTCCTATTTTTGCGTAGAGGCCTTTTCTTTAAAAACCAAATATGGATCTAGAGGAGTCTTTTCAAATATTTTTGAAAACCCTAAATGGGAAATATCACCTTTTAGTGGCTCAAACCTCTTGTGATAGATTTGAAAAAGAAGGTCCAGTATAATTTGGGTATACTAGAAAGTCTATAGATATTGATTCGTGAAGGTAAATCATAGCAAGATGTTATCTAATTAAAAGACTACAACATAGAACATAATTCCACAATTATCATAAACCTGAGGCTACAGGGAGGAGCTCTAGGAATGAGTAACCCATCTTGATCAACTTTGTCTGTCAAAAACCCTAAGGGTCCAGCCTTATTCAAGGATGTCGTGAGAGGGAAAACTACTACACCATATGGACAGACCCCGGATATGTCAATCTCAAGTCCTTATCTAGTTGAACAGATGGAAAAAACACCAAATTTGTCAATAAACTTGCAAGAAGTAAGTGGTATTTTCACAACCCTCCAAGCCAGAGCTCCTATATGTTGATTTAATGGTTTCTTGCCCAAGTACGAAGATCTACATCAATGGGTCTTCACTAATTGGACCAATAAATGTGATATTTACCTGTGTTCGAAAGGGTTTTTTGTGGTTTAGAATTTAGAATTTGTTTTAGAAGAGGGACCATGGTTTTGGGGAAGGGCGGGTCTCTTTGTAACTCCATGGTTTTCAAATTTTGATGCAACAATAATGGTGGTTACGAAGATGTCGGTATGGGTGAGACTACACAACCTCCCTCTCCACGTTTGGCACCACCAAGTTTTAGAAGGTATTGGAAACACACTAAAGAGATTTATGAATATGGATCAAGAAAAACCAGAAAAAAGGTATTTTTACCTTTCTCAGGATCTGCGTTGAAATAAACCTTAGTAAAGGCCTACCATATCACATCCATTAGGTTCATAAATATTTTAAGTTGACTCAATTGTTATATTTCAAAATACAACTTTCAAGTGCCAGATTTTTCATCATACAGGGCACTTGCAAAATACACAGCCTCAAGCAAAAAAAAGGACAAAGTAAAGATCTCAAAAGCCAAAGGGATGGAAATTTCTAGATCTTCTTTCTTCAGAAGACGAAGACGAAGACATGGAAGAGAATCATCAACAAGTAGAAGAACAAAATTAGCAAGGTTCCCAAGTGTTGGAGGGTGAAAAGAAGCAAAATGATCTTGTAAGTCACACCGATAAAGCGAATGATGCAGCAGTAATCCAGGCTCTCGGAAAACAACAAGAGGAAATATGCAAGAGCCAAGGAGTAGTGATAACAAAGTGAACACATTCATCTAAGAGTTCTAACTCAAATAAATAAGTGCCATTAAAATTATAAGGATAAGAAGTGGCAATTGTAATTGTCAATCAAATTATGGGGGTTGCCAAAAAGTTCAAAAGAAGAAAAGTAAAAAAGAGAAGCTCAGTTTATCTGGGTAAATGTAAATATGGTTTGGGCAAATTTTTCATGTTATGAGTACAAGTAGTTAGGCTACTATGTGTTTCAAGCACACACAAAATGTAATTTTATTTTTTAGTAGAATTACAGGTTTTTTCTTCTGATTAAAAAAAAAAAAAACCTATAGAATAATAAATAATTGAAAAAAACAAAATTAGCAAAGCATAAGAATTATGGTTCCCTCAAAACCTTGTTGACTAAAAATGAAATTTGATGGTTTGTCCAAAAGGAGCTTCTATTAATAGGGGTTAAAAGGGTGATTAAAGACTGCATTTTGAAAGTTTGAAAGATGGATTATGAATATTTAAGGAAGGGATTAATAGCATCACATAAATCTAAGGATAATAATAAGAGAATTTGAGCACAAGTGAGATCATTTTAGAAGGATATTATAAGGTTCTTGTTAATCTACTAAATGAGTATTTAAGGAGAAAATCACGAGAGCTCATTGTGTATATAACCCAGTTCCTAAACTTGAAAACAATGTTTCCACCAAATGGATTCTAACACACAAGACGAAGCATTAATCAAATGGTGGATTGGAAGGCCAATAAGGCATCACATTGCAAATGGATGGAAATATTGACATAGACCAAGATGACATCTCAAAGGTTAATCACTAGAAGAGAATCTTGGGAGAAGCTCTAACAACAAAAGAGAACTAGCACATCACAATAGAGACATTGGCATATAAATCCACCTTAATGGTTATTAGCCTTATCATGGAAATGACTACTTAGAGAATGTGTCAAAACCTTAGAAAAAAGAAGATATGTGTACCTTTATAGCATGCAAATAATGGAGAATAAGCCAAGATTGCATACATACTCAAAGAAGGGGAGAATGACAATGTGAAGATAGATTTGGAAGTTGTGAATTATTAGTTATATCTCTGACGATAAGCTGGAGACATCAACCATGTTATGTGTATGGGGTGATAATAACTCTAGATTGAAAGAGCATTCAATTAACATGTATCAAAAGTTACACTCAAATATTCAAAGGATCATTACTATAGAAATAATAGTGGATAAAAGCTTTCCATAAGTTAATTTATCAATGTAAGTCTTATGGTACTTTCGTGGCTAGGAAGGAGGTATTTCTAATAGATGTCGACATGAAATTTGGACTGAAAGATCTCTAATTATGGTTTTGTCCCTCTAAATATATGTTTGTTTTTATTTTTATTAGAGGAAATTTTGGGAAGCTTAAGTAGAACTTGTTGTAGGATATATCTATGATAGCAAGGAAACCTATTTTGAATGAAAAATTTCCTTTTTTATTTGCATGTATGTGGAGAAAGATTGCAATTGATATTACATTTGCTTTAATTTAGTAGGTATAATTGAATTTGTGTATTGGTAATCATGGCATGTAACACACGACACTGTAAAGTAGACAGAGTAGTTCATAACATTTGGAATGGATCGTATACTTTGTTAATTGTGTGGAAATATGTAACACCCTCCTGCCACATTTACCCAAGCTAAACAGTCCAATGGAGTAAAAATGTGAAGAGATGCTACTATGATGTGATTCAACCTCCTAGGTCACCTTAAGGAAGTGAATTGACAAAACACAACCAATCTGACCTTCCACACATACTACCGAACCAACCCTTCCAGGTGATCAACCCTTGAGACAACTCAACATTTGATAGACATGGCCCCTCAGTCACTCCCATGACAAGCCCTACAAGTGACTAAGACCTTCCAATCACTCCCACAACAAGGCATGCCAGCAATTATGGACTTTTCCGCTAGTTCTATGCTAGCGACCCCAAATTCTGTGCCACTTTTTTAGGGCCAAGACTCAGGCCACTCCCCAGAACTTCATGAAAACTTCCAAATTGGTAAATAACATGGAAACAAATATATTAATGCAAACACGATACAGTATCTTGATCTAACCCCTACTAGCCATGACAGGAATTTCGTCAAACATGTCACAAATATGTAATCTATTGGTCATAACAACAGATCTGAGCATAAGGGTCTCATACTTATCTAATATTCGTAAGGAAGCATTGTTGCCTTATCATAATAGTTGCAATATCATCCGCTGGGACATATATTCATTATACATTCAATTTCTAATCAAAACATGATGAAAGCCATACATCAAGTTTGTCATAAAACATAATCATAACCAACAGAAATAACAAGAATATAACAGCCATAAAATCCACATATAAGCCAATACAATTACACATGAAATACCAAGGAGAAGAAGCTATTATTAATGAATGAAAAATCCAACGAGATATGGGACTTCCACGAACCACCCGACCATATATTGGTTGAACCAAATATTTATTTCAGCCAATCACCCTTGGTCCATGTTCCAAGTGTCAATATGAGACTCAAAACCAAACCAAACCAGGTTTCCTCAACCTTACCGCAATCCCCACTGGATCACTTGGCCTTAAACAAGCATGGATGCCACCGGATTTCTCCACCTACATTGTGAGGAATTTTCCTGTGTCCTAGTCTCTAGGCTTTACCGTATATCCCACCATACAACGATCGAGGATTCATAGGCCTAATCAAGACTCCACCCTTCAATTTTTACAATATATCCTACCATTCACCGATCGAGGATTCCTAGGCTTGATCAAGGGCACACAACTCTAGGATTTACCATATATCTTGTCATTCATTGGTCAAGGATTCCTAGGCCTACCGAGGCAAACAAAATCCGGCTTTTCCGCAATCCCAACTTCTTTGGTCCAGGGATTCCTAGGCCATGTGTTTTTTATTTCAGAGACCACCTCACTCAGTTTCGAAACCATCTAGAAATCAATCTCAACCAAATACAAGAGAACCCATCACACCAGGGCTATATGAAATTGGCAAGGAAAGGCAAGAGAACATTGTCACACTTGGAAAATCCCATGCCAATGACAATAAGAGAACCAAATACAAACATGCATGTACCATGCATTCCAAATCTAGCAAGGAAATAACACATGCAAATCGATACCTGCAATAAATCTCATTGTAGTTGCTTGATCCTACTCTTCCTTGCTTGATCTTTGCTTGTCCTTCTTGGTCCTTCCTTTGATTTCCTTGATTCAATGCTAGAGTGCTCCAAGGAAGCTCTAAGTGTCCAAGAGTGAGAAAGAGAGAATAGAGAGAGAGCTCCAAAATTGAACTGACAAAAAGGTACCAACTGATCCTTAGAAGCCTTTTTATTAACGAGGCCCCTAATTTCTTCAATTTTCCTTTATTTTCCTCCTCATATGTAACTTGTGACCTTTGACCTTCCTTTTCTCATATTTTCCATTATTTTCATAAATAAAATGCGAATTAATGCCATTTTTCCTTTCCAAAGCCTTTGCCAAATTCCTTAGCCATAATAAACCAAATGAGCACCCACACTAGGATTTTTTTCCCAACATTCAACTTGGAATAAGTGTCCTATGACCATGGTCTTATTTTTCCTTTATTAACTTTATTTACCTTAATTTTTTTACTAGGGTTGTTATAGAACCCTCCCCCTTGGGGGAATACCGTCCTTGATGTTCAATGACACCTACAACCAACAAAACATAATGTCCATGGAGCTTTATAATTTAGCTCATTGCAATATTTACAATGATCCACCTATTGAGAAGAAAACCAACATGAAATAATAACAACATAACAACATGAAAACCATAATGACATGACACCCACACCCCCTATTGGAGCTTTATAACGCAGCTCATGGCGATATTTACATCCATATACATATGTATATATACAAAAACATCACACCGAAACATATGCCAAAAACATTCGATCAACCAGCAAATAAAGAAGGATACATAGCCCGCATTTGATCCACCATCTCCCATGTAGCTTAATCGGGGCCAAAGTGCTTCCACTGCACTTTAAACTTCTCAATTGCTCGGTTCCGGAGCATTAGCATATTTCTCTGCAAAATACACTGCGGCTCCAGTTGGAATTATTCTTCTGGCTCCACCTAAAATACAAACTAGTCAATCACATGATCAACATATTTAACATACTTCTTAAGCAATGACACATGGAAAACATCATGGAATTTCACTGTCAAAGGAAGTAAAATTCGATAGGTTACTGGCCCAATCCTTTCAAGAATCTTAAAAGGTCCACAAAACTGAGGTGCCATCTTAGCACATGATCCAATCCTCAAGGAGCTATTCTTGGGCTTGATGCATAAGTACACCTATTCCCCAACCTTAAACTTCTTAAACAACCTATTATGATCTGCATAACTCTTCTATATGTCTTGTGTTGCCTTTAGATTCTTCTTGACTACCTGCATTTCTTGTTCCATTTCTTCCAACATGTCCGGTCCTATAAACACCATGTTCACTGGATCACTCCAACTAATGGGAGTATTACAACTCTGCCCATACAATGCCTCAAATAGACTCATCCTCAGTGACTCCTGGTAACCATTATTATAAGAAAACTCAACCAATGGAAGGTAATCCCCCTATCTCCTTTGTGGATACATCACATGTCCTCCACTATCTTTTTGACCCTCTTTATCTGTTTGTCTATCTGTGGATGATAAGTTGTGTTAAAGGCCAACTTGGTCCCCAAACCTGCAAACAACTCTTTCCAGAATATAGAAGTGAACTTAGCATCCCTGTCAGACACAATCCTCTTCGAGACACCATGTAGTCTCACTACATCTCTGATGAAGACCTACACCACATCACTAGCTGAATACATGGATTTTACCGCAATGAAGTGTTTTGCCTTTGTCATCTTTTCAACCACAACCATAATGGAATCATGTTGTCTAGATGTCCTTGGCAAACCTATGATGAAATCCATGGAAATACCTCCCATTTCCGTATTGGAATCAGAATCGGTTGTAGTAGTCCACCTGGTTTCTTACACTCTGCTTTCACCTGTTGACAGTCCAAACATCTAGCCACAAACTTGGCTATGTCCTTTTTCAGATTTGGCCAATGATAAAACTGTAGAAAATCTAACCACGAATATTCAATCTAATCTTATGATGTACTAAAACAAGATAATAAATCCCTTCTACAATTTATGGGAACAAAACACAATTGCACAATCATATAAACAAGTAAGAGAAAGAGACAATCAATCGCACAACACAAGATGTATATGGGGAAAGCACATTGCCTAAAACCTCGCTATCTGTATATTGTATAAATTCAAGGATCATGAAACAATAAAATACTTTCTCTCACAATAGAACCTCTGCACTCTGCCAACTGTCTCACACTCATATAGGAAAAATTGGACAAATACTTAGCCAATTCTCTGCCTCTGCTCAACCTGCCTTGCCCACACATTCCTAGAGGAATTAATGCCCTATTAAATAGGAAAATCCCTTGCCTTAACTACGCAATCCATCCAGGGTATCCAACTTACTCTATAATTGACCTATACAATTTTCTAATTATACAACTGATAGTTATCTTCCCTTTAACCTCTGTCTCAACTGGGTCTTCCTTAGAACTGACATGCAACGACCATTTATAGTGAATTATCAGTTAACTGATTGATCACTCATTGTGAATTAAATCATATTTAATTCAATGGACCTCTCACTAGCTCATCACCGAGTTAGAACTAGTTAAATTGATTTTAACTCAATTAATTGAGTTAACTAATTACAACTCATTCATAACTGCAACTGGACCCCCTTAAATCATGGAATCACTCTACATGCATCCTCTCTAATCCTCAACTCGAATTTCCTAAGGTAACTTAGTCATTCTGACTTAGTTAACTAATAGAAGTTGTTATGAGATGAAATTACAATTTCTCTTCCAACTTAATTAAGGGAAAAAATAAATTAAAAGATCCGCTTTGGGGTGCCATTTCAACACTCTCTCTCAACAAGAAAGGGATTATCTGCTACCCATATCCTGTCTCTATGGAATTCGAGTTCAATTTTTGTCAGTGCCTTCGTCAAGATGTTTGCATCCTTCTCCTCCATGAGAATGTATCTAATGGCATAATCCTCCTTTGAACATAATCTCTGAGATGGTGATACCGGATATCAATATGCTTGGACTTGTCATGGAATACTGGATTAATAGAGTGTTTGATGCAACTCTGGTTATCACAATGTATCACCGTCGGATCCATTTGCCGACCAAACAAACCAACAAGTATCTTCTTCATCCAGATGACCTTGCATGCAGCCTGACTAGCTGGCATGTACTCCGCCTCTGCTGAAATGAGTGTAATTTATCTTTGTTTCTTGTTGTACCAAGAAACTGTTGTTGATCCTATGCTTAAGATGCCTCTTAATGTGCTCTTTCGGTTGGATGGACTCTCAACCCAATCTGCATCGGTGAAGCCTTGAAGCTTCACTCCCTCAGTCCATATGTACCATAATCTATACTCTGTAGTGTCCCTAATATATCTCAACACATTCTTCCCTACCTTCCAAAAGAGCTTGGTTGGCTTAACCATAGCTTGGCTCAGTTGGTTAACTGCGTAGCATATGTCAGGTCGTGTGTTCACCAAATACATGAGTGAACCCGCCAACTACATGTAAACAATGGCATCCACTACTTCACTTGAAGTAGCATCCTCCTTCCTCCAGTTTCCTGCAAGAGGAGTCTCCATGTGTTTGATGCCCTCCATGTGGAACTCCCTCATAATCTCCTTGGCATACTTTCCCTGAGATACAAATAGCTCCCCATATCTTTTCCATATTTGCAATCCAAGGAAATAGTGCAAGAGCCCCATGTCCTTCATCTCAAATTCTCTTGCAAGATTTTATGGGTCACTCATCACATGTCAGTATTAAATCATCAACATAAAGTACAATAATAAAAAGCTTACCATCAACTACAATATGATATAGGTTCGCATTCGCTTCACTCTTGGTGAAGCTCAACCCAGTGAAATAGTTGTCAATCCTGGTGTACCAAGCACAGGGTGCTTGCTTCAGCCCTTACAATTCTCTCTTGAGTTTGCACACATGCGACTCCCTGTCTAAGGTCTCAAAACCTTCTGGTTGCTCAATGTACACTTCTTCCTCAATAAATCCATTTAGAAAGGTTGTGCTTACATCCATTTGATGTATCTGCCATCCCATATGTGCAAAGAGTGCAAGGATGGATCTAATGGATGAGTACCTTGCAACTGGTGCAAAATTATTGTCATATTCAATCCCCTCCACCTGAGATAACCCCCTGGCCACAAATCTAGCCTTGCGTTTATCCACACTCCCATCTGCTGCTTGCTTCACCATGTAGACCCACCTGGATGCTACATCTGACTTCCCCACTGGTCTTGGGACAACTTCCCATGCACTGTTCCTGATAATGGAGTCATACTCCTCAATCGTGGCATCAACCCATACTGGTTGTTGCACGACTTCCTCAAAAGAGGATGGTTCTATATCAATACCTCCGCTCATTGTGATGTGGGTGCTCCCACATTCTCTCTCGCATCCAACAATAATTTGTCAGCCTCTCTGGTGCGCTTCCTTCCATATCTGGTGGATGGATCTGAATGAGTAGTTGTTACCACTCCTTGTTCCTCTACTTGTGGTTGCTCCACATCTCGAGGTTCATCATTTGGAGCTAAGAGCTCCTCAACTGCATGCAACTCAAGCTCCCTCTCAAGGGACAATGGCATGGATTTGTGTTCATCAAACTTCACATCTCTTATTACCACTGTCATATGATGTGCTGACAAGTACTCCCGAGAGTTGTGAGGTGTATCAGTATACCCCACAAATATCCCCAACTATGTTGTTGGCTCAAGCTTCTTCCTAGCATCTTTGGTCACATGGAAATAAACAGATGAGCCAAAAAATTTAAAATATGAAACATCTAGTTTCTTACCTGAAAAAGCCTCCTTTGGTGTACTCATCCCAAGTATCCGATGAGGACTTATGTTCTGCACAAATAATGTTGCATTGCATGCCTCTGCCCACAAATGCGACGGTAGTCCCTGATCATGCAACATAGCTTGTGCTACTAGACAATAGTTTTGTTCTTTCTCTCTATAACCCCATTCTGATGTGGGTTATGAGGTGCAGTCAATTCTCTTTGAATTCCTTCTAAGGCATAAAATCTATGGAATTCATTAGAGATGCATTCCCCACCATTGTCGCTCCTCAGAGCCTTCACCTTCTTCCCTGTATCTTTCTTGATAAGTGCCTTGAATTCACAAAACTTGGAGAACGTCTGATCTTTCTTCTACATGAAGAAAATCAAACACTTTCTTGAAAAATCACCAACAAAAATTCACATAATACATGTGCTTTGCTATGGAAGCTGTTGAGAATGGTCCACACATGTCTGAGTGAACTCTCTCAAGGATTGTTGTTGCTCTACTTTCCTTATTGTGAAAGGTGGCCTTTGTATAATTCCCCATAGTACAACCTTTGCATGTGTCTCTCTACGCAAGTGTACCCTTTGGAAGCCCTGTAGAAATCTGTTGCATGATCCTCAAAGCGTTGTGGGGTAGATGACCCAACCTCCTATGACATAACTCACCGATGTCTCAGCTCACCACCTTCTATGCTTTACTTCTAAATGTCGCGTAGTCATCCACATCAATTTTGTAGAGGTTCTTCACCGGGAACCCCAATATTTTTCACCTGTCCCATGGATTTGTGACGAAGGAACACCTTTTGTTTACTGAAAATCAAATCATATCCACGATCTTCCAACATTGCAGTAGAAACCAAATTATTCTTTAAACCAGGTAAATGCATGACATCTTTTAGTATAAGGGGTTTACCTGACTCTCTCTAGAAAGTAGCTATTCCAATCTCGGTAGCGCTATACCTCTTGTCATCATCCATCTCGATGTGCATCTGGAGAATCTTCTCCTCCAAGTTGCTAAAGAATTCTTTGTTTTCGATCATGTGGAATGAGGCACCACTATCCAAGTACCACATATATCTCAACATCGATGACACCATGCATGCGATAAGGATGAAGTCCAACTCGAATTGTGAATTCAAAGCTTCACCTGTTGCTCATCCTGAGGCCTTCTTGTTGTTCTTCTTTTGTGGACAATTTGTGGCATAGTGTCCATGTTCATGATAGTTGAAACATTTCACCTTTGACAAGTCTCACTTATTGCTTGCCTTGCCGATCCCGGATTTGGAATGGGATGCCTTCCATTTTCCTTTCTTCACCTTGCCAGCCAAGTCACAATTTTACTCATCATCAGTCTTTGACAAGGATCCATCTCTTGTGCTCCGCCTGATTTCTTCTTGTGCCAAATCGGACCAAAGTTGGTCCCAATCTGGCAGCTTGTCCCTCCCATTAACAGAGTCCTAGTAGCTATACCAGCTCTTGAGAAGGTCTAGAATATCTAGGCTCACCAAATCATCCGTGGCAACAATGACCCCAACACTTCCAAGCTCATCTCGACATTGAGTGAACTTGGTCATGTATTTCTGGATCATGTCACCTTTTCCATTTTGATCTTCCTGAGCTTGTCTTTCAGCGCCATCTTCCTGTGGTCGCTGCTATTTTAATACAAATCTGGCAAGGCCTTCTACATTGCATATGGAGTCGCCTTCCCAAACTCCCTCTAACAAAATCCTTCTCGCTTTCGCAACATTCTTCTTCCATGCACCAAGAAGTTGAGCATCTGCTGCTGCGAGCTGGAGAACATCAACATCTATGAATGCCTTCAGTCTATTGTCCTCAAGCACTACCTCCATCCTATCCTTCCATGCAATGTAATTCTAATTTCCCTCGAGTGCATATTCGATTCTGAAGCCATTGAAAGACATCTTGATCTGTTGTTGGATACCGAAGAAATAATCTGCAAATTCAAACCTCTTTAAAAGAAAATCAATGTTTTCTCTTCTATTGTGATTCTTGGAACTCTGATACCATTTAGAAAATCTAACCATGGAAATTCAATATGATCTTATGATGTACTAAAACAAGATATTGAATCCCTTTTACAATTTGCGGAAACAAAACATGTTCGCACAGTCACATAAACAAGTAAGAGAAAGAGACAATCAATCGCAAAACACAAGATGTGTCTGGGGAAAGCACACTGCCTAAAACTCTGTTATCTATATATTGTATAAAGTCAAGGATCATGAAATAATACAATGCTTTCTCTCACAAGAGAACTTCTGCACTTTGTCAACTGTCTCACACTGATCTAGGAAAAATTGGACAAATACTTAGCCAATTCTCTGCGTCTACTCAGCCTGCCCTTCTCATGCATTCCTCAAGGAATTAATTCCCTATTAAATAGGAAAATCCCTTATCTTGACTATTAAATCCATCCAAGGTCTCCAACTGACTCTATAACTGACATGTATAATTTTTTAATTATACAAGTGATAATTATCTTCTTTTTAACCTCTATCTCAACTGGGTCTTCCTCATAATTGACATGTGACATCTATTTATAGTGAATTATCACTTAACTGATTGATCACTCATGGTGAATGAAATCAGATTTAATTCACTGGACCTCTCACTAGCTCATCACTTAGTTAAAACCAGTTAAACTGATTTTAACTCAATTAATTGAGTTCACTAATTACAACTCATGCATAACTGCAACTAGACCCCCTTAAATGATGGAATCACTTTACATGCATCCTCTTTGACCTTAAAATTGAATTTCCTAAGCTAACTCAGTCATTTTGACTTAGTTAACTAATACAAGTTGTTATGAGATGCAATTACAATTTCTCTTCCAATTTAATTAAGGGAAAAATTAAATTATAAGCCCCGCTTTGGGGTGCCATTTCAACAAAAACCTCTTCATTGCTATCAATGTATTTTGGTATCTTGGGTGACTTGAATTCTGTTTTGCATGAAATTCTCTCAAGATAGTCTTCTTAAGCTCACTGTCATTCGACACATATATCATGTCCCTAAATCTGATCAAACCATTTGTTGTAAGATGATAGTCCACATCCTTCTCACATGTACCCTACTATAACCTGTGCATAAGCTCTATGTACCCGTCATCCCGCTTTCCTGCCTGTAAAATTTGATCCTGTAAATTTGTCCCATAAGAACTCATATCTTCTATATGATTCACCTATACTCTCCTGCTAAGAGCATTTGTATCCTTCCCTTAATGTATATGATCTCAAAGTCAAACTCACAAATCATGGCCAACCATCTAGATTGCCTCGCATTAAGATTAGGTTGGTCAAATAAGTATCTCAATCCACTGTGATCACTCATTAATACAAATTTCATGCCAAGAAGACAACGTCTCCATATCTTCAATGCATGGATGATCGCTACTAACTCAAGATCATGTATCAGATAATTATACTCATGCTCGTTCAGTTTCCATGACTCATATCATACTACCTATCCCTCCTACATAAGGACTCCACCAAGTCCTCTTTTGCAAGCATTTGTACTCACCACAAACTCTATGTTTGGATCTGCAATCTTTAGAACTGGAGCATTTGTTAACAATTGCTTCAATCGCTCGAAACTTTTTACACATTCCTTTGTCCATTCAAATTTATTACCTTTCCTTTGCAACGACATAATAGGATAAGAAACTTGTGAGAAGTTCTCAATGAACCTACTGTAATAAACTACTAACCCCATAAAGGACCTTACTTCATCCACACTCCTATGAGTTTCCCATTCCATTATAGCCCTTATCTTTTCTGATTCATTGCTGTGCCTTCCTTGGAAACCACATGTCCCAAGTTATGCACCTCTGTCTGAAAGAACCTGCATTTACAGAGCTTAGCATACAACTGATTCTCTCTCACCAATATTAATACTGCTGCTAAGTGTTTTACATGCTCTTCTTCATTTTTAAATATACCAATATATCATCAATGAATACAATAACAAACTTACCCAAATAAGGATGCAATACATTATTCATCAAACACATAAAAGTAGTTGGAGCATTAGTCAAAACAAAAGGAACTACAACAAACTCATAATGCCCATACCTAGTCCAAAAAATTGTCTTGTAAATTTCCTCCTCCTTGATGTGTACATGATGATATCTTGATCTCAAATCAATCTTCAAAAACATTGCTGCTCCCTTCAACTGTTCAAACAAGTCATCAATCTTCGGCAATGGATACTTGTTCTTGATGGTCGCGTTGTTCAACTACTTGTAATCAATGGATAGGTCGAGAGTACCATGTTTCTTATTCACAAACAACATCGGCACACCCCACGGTGATACACTTGGCCTAATGTAATCCTTGTTAAGAATTTCCTTTAACTACAACTTCAAGTTTACTAACTCTGGAGTTCTCATCATATACGGTGCCTTCGATGTTGGTGCTACCCTTGGTACCAGCTTAATAGAAAAATCTACTTCCCTATGAGGTGACAGCTCTTAAATATCTGTTGGAAACACATCTTGAAACTGTTGTAAGATTGGGTACCTGCTTAATATCTTTACATCCTCACCCTCCTTACCTTTATCACTAGAACTATGCATTGCAAATAACACACCCTTTTCTACGATTGCGCTTTGTTTGCATAGTTGTAACCATTTTATAAATGTTGCTTTCTTCTTACCCTGTAATATTCTCTGTTCTTTGTTGTCATCCAAACATTCAATAGCCCTATCATAGCAGTCTACCTTAGTCTTGTGATGATATAGTCAGTCCATACCTAACATATTATATGATCCCAATGGCAATACATTCAAATGCTTTAATGTAAGCATACCATTCAATTCAAATGCATAATCTCTTACCCAATGATGAACTCTCTTCTTTGCACCTGTAGCCAACTGCACTAACCAAGATTCTGCATGCACTTCTTTATTCAAACCACATGTATCCACCAAATCAGGGTTAAAGTAACTATAATTAGATCAAAGTTCAATCAAAATAGAAAAAAATTGATCACAAAGCATATCGTCCATCTCAATGATAGATGCCTGGTGATATGCCTGCATATTATCCAATGATGCATAGATCTGAGGACTCCTCTTCCCAACATTCCCAATAGTTTGTGCTTCCTGTGCAATGTAAATTTGAGGCCCACCACCCTGATTTTGCGGGCAATCCCTTTTTAGATGCTCCTTACCACATGTCCAACACTGCAACTATCTGATACCATCACCTTTATCCTGCTGTTGTAACCCATGTCCCTTTCTAATTACGTTGAACTTATTGTTAGGTGCAACATTTTCTTTCCCTTCTACATTATGAGGTCTTGTCCTTTTCGGCTACCATTTACCTTTAGCTTTGTATTTCCCTTTCCAACCTTGCTGTGATTTTGTCTTACGCTTTGATTACTCATAATAGTGCTTCAATTTTCCAATAACTTCCTCAAGTGACTGAGGCTCATCACACTCAATCCAATATCTAAATGTTAATGGAAATCCATTGAAAAATCTTTGAATTTTAGCTTTTATATGATACATACCTCAATAACTCTAGGAAATTGGTTGTATACTCCTCATCTGTCATCATCCCCATCTTTAGCTCATGGAATTCCTTAGCTTTGTTATTGTAGTACCTTTCTGAAAAGTACTTATTCTTGAAGAGTCCCTTGAACTTGTACCAACTCAAGTCTTTTGTCCTGATGTCTCTGACATGTTTCACACCTTCCCACCAAATGTATGCTTTCCCTTTGAGGCTGAAAATAGATATTATGGCCTTCATGTTCTCTGTGTACTCATGCAAATCAATTAATTTCTTCATCTCGAGTAACCATGCCTTTGCATCTTCCGACTTCTTCAAGTCCCCATCAAAGGTAGGTGGCTTTTCTTTTTTGAACTCTTCTGGTAAATATCCCCTATCACTCCTCCTGTAAGGATGATAACGATGTCAATCATAGTGTTTATCAGAACCATAACTTGAGTAAAACCTGTGTCCATCACTTCTCCTATCCATAGTTTCCAAGAGTCTGCCATCTCTAATTATATCATCTCTATCCAACATGTGCTCACCATGATATCTACTGCAATATGCCCCATTAGTCTTATTCTCCTGCCCATGGCTGATCTGAAGTGATCCATGTCTCTACAATTCTAACAAACTCTGAAGGATTACTGTGTTGACTTTTTCTTGTTTCTCCCTGGCCTTCATTATACTATCATTATCTGCCTTGCAACTCCTTATTTATGCCTTCAAACTTCTCAAGGTGTCTGCTAAGTCAGAAGAATTCCCAACACCATGCTGCTCATTTGATCTATAGGGAGATTCCCTTGAATTGTAGTCTACCATCTTGTTAGTCGTCTTTGATCTCTTTCCTAAAAGTATACCATTTCAGCTAAAACCAAAACATAACATAACCGATAGACCTTAGTATAGTTCAGGGGAGGATACTTCATCTGTAAGATCAACCAAATTAACACAATACATGTATAATAATAATCATAATAATATATAAACATTTCATCCATTATCCAGTTATCAATGCATGACCACATCGACCACATATTATGACCTCATGCACGACAACTATCACCATGTCAATGTATGCATAACAACATACAAACATTAACGTGCATAACCAATGCATAATTGACATACACTCATGATAAACACATCCAACATCAACACCATCAAATTTCACATGGTGACACAACCGCAACCACGACCTCCATCATGCATACACAACAAGCATGTAGACCACAAGCATAGAGAACACATATGCAACCGACATGTACGCATGACCAACACACCGCCCATCCAGTCCAAGGGGTGAACCATGCTCTGATACCACCCTGTAACACCCTCCTCCCACATTTACCCAAGCTAACCGGTCCACTGGGGTAAACATGTGACGAGAGGCTACTGTGATGTGATTCAACCTCCTAGGTCACCTTAAGGAAGTGGAACCGACAAAACACAACCAATCTAACCTTTCACACATACTACATAACCTTTAGGAGCCAACCAACACTTCCAAGTTATCAACCCTTGATACAACTCAACATTTGATTGACCTAGACCCTCAGTAGCTCCCACGGCAAGCCATGCAAGTGATTGAGGCCTTCCAATCCCTCCCACAGCAAGGCATGCCAACAATTGTGGACTTTTTCAGCTAGTTCTATGCCAGCAACCCCATATTTTGTGCCACTTTTTCAGGGTCAGGACTTAGGCCAATGCCCAGAATTTCATGAAAACTTCAAAAATGATAAATAACATGGAAACAAGGATATTAATGCAAAAAATGATATAAGAACTTAATCTAAACCCTACTAGCCATGACAAGAATTTCGTCAAACATGTCACAAATATGTAATCTACATGGTATAACAACAAATCTGAGCATAGGGGTCTCATACTTATTAGAGATTCATAAGGAAGCATTATTGCCTTATCACAATAACTGCAATATCATCTATTAGGACATATACTCATTGTATATTCAATTGCTAATCAAAATATGATGAGAACCATACATTAAGTCCATCATAAAACATAATCATAACTAACATATAATCAACATAAATAACAAGAATATAACAACCATAAAATCCACATATAAGCTAATACATTTACACATGAAATACCAAGGAGAAGAAGCTCTTATTAGTGAATGAAAAAGCCAACCAGGTATGGGACTTCCATGAACCACCCGACCATAGATTTGTTGAACCAAATATTTCTTTTAGCCAATCACCCCTATGTCATATTCCAAGCATGAATGTGGGACTCAAAACCAAAACAAAGTAGTCTTCCTCGAGATTTACCGCAATCCCCACCGGATCACTAGGCCCTAAACAAGCATGGATGCCACCGGATTTCTCCACCTACATCGTGAGGAATTTTCCTATCTCCTAGTCTCTAGGCTTTACCGTATATATCACCATACAATGGTCGAGGATTCCCAATTCTAATCAAGACTCCACCCTCCAGGATTTATCGTATATCTCGCCATTCATCGGTTGAGGATTCCTAGGCCTCATCGAGGGAACACACCTCTATGATTTACCATATATCCCTTCATTCACCGGTCGAGGATTCCTAGGCCTACCGAGGCACACAAAATCCATCTTTACCATAATCCCACCTTCTTTAGTCCAAGGATTTCTAGGTCATGTGTTTTTTCTTTCATATACCACCTCACTTAGTTTCGAAACCATTCGAAAGTCCAGCACAACCAAATACAAGAGAACCCATCACACCATGACTATACGAAAATGGCATGGCAAGGCTAAATAACATTGTCAAACCTGACAAATCCCATGCCAATGACAACAAGAGAACCAAATACACACATGCATGCCAAATCTAGCAAGGAAATCACACATGGAAATAGATACATGTAAGTAATATCATTATAGCTGCTTGATACTGCTCTTCCTTGCTTGATATTTTCTTTCCTTTTCCTTCTTGGTCCTTCTGTTGCTTTCCTTGACCCAATGCTAGAGTGCTCCAAGTAAACTGTACGTGTCTAAGAGTGAGAGAGAGAGAATAGAGAGAGATCTCCAAAACTGAACTGACAAAAAGGTACCAACTGATCCTCATAATCATTTTTATTAAAGATCCCTCTAATTTCTTCAATTTTACATTATTTTCCTTCATTTTCCTCCTCACATGAAACCTATGACCTTTCACCTTCCTTTTCTCCTATTTTCCATTATTTTCATAAATAAAACACCATTTTTACTTTCCAAATCCTTTGCCAATTTCCTTAGCCATAATAAACTAAATGAACAACCACACTAGGATGTTTTGCCAAACATTCAGCTTGGAATAAGTTTCCCATGACCATGGTCTTATTTTGCCTTTATTAACTTCATTTACATGAAGTTTTTGACCAGGGTTGTTACAAAATATACAAATGGTCAAGCAAATCCAAGATCCTTTATGGAGGGGATGGGGAACAGAGTGCAAGATCAAGTTATATCTTTCTTTGATGATCGACGGTGGAGGATTGGATTAAGGGATCCTCAAAGAGTCTAGAAAGAGTATTGTGATGTTAATACTAATAACTTCCTCCTTTTTCCTAAGCGAAGAAATCAACCTCCCTCTCAACCCAAGGGCTAGAGTGAGGTTGTTGGTACTAGGCTCGCCCACAGGTATAATCACTTAAGATTTCACAAGGATGGAAGCCAATACAACAATTTTCGTAGGCATGAAGTCATTCCAGCGATATTTATCAAGCCATTATAGCTCATCATGTCACCAACAGGGGTTTTAACCTAGGTGGGGAAGATAACATCCATTCCGCTCAACCACCCAAAATAACCCATTCTTAATACAAATAGCTACATACATGTGTTCAACTTTAGGAGGTGGAAAAAGGTTACGTGAAATTATCTAAGAGATAATGATTAAATATAAATTAAGTAATAGAAGAGACATTTATTTGGGGGGTTTCAATCAAACGAATTAGCTTATGGATAAAGATTTTAGGTGTAATAAAAAACAATAAACTTTATAGTGCAAATTATGTGTATGCTCAAGGAAAAACATCACAAACTCACTTAAATGGATGTAGTACTTGAAAGGAGTTGTGTTTGATTTGGAAGTCACTTAACCTTAATTTTCCTAGATTCACATTGTTACCGTTTCTATAACTTCTCTAGTGCTTGTAGAACCCCCGCCAGATCATTTGAATAACTAACATTTGTTCTAATTGATTTTTTCCATATTTTGTGAGATTTTTTTCATGTTCACAAGAGAAGTCAAACTTTTCTAATGTGTTGTCTTGGATTCTTCCTACTTCTAACCTCTACAATTTCACATATGCCCCACGTCACACATCTCTACAATTTGTTGGGTTATGAAAAATGGTTTTAGAGGTGGGTTTCTGCAATCTTTTACAAAATTAAGCACGAGTACCTCTCCAATTAAAATTAATGGTTTATTTTTCTCATTTGAAGATCAAATTTTGTAATTGGGATGTCCTTTTGCTCATCTTCTACCAGAAAACCATTTTGGATGTTTGTAGGGTTTTGGTTTCACTTCATGGCATTTTCCTCTTGACCCTCATGCATTTCAAATCCTCTTTAAACAAAATGTTATTAATCAAAGGGTTGAGATAATTTCAAATTTTATTCTAAACCTTAAAGGTTTATCTCTGCAAATCAATTGAAATGTAGTTTATTGCACTTCCCATCCATCCATAGCCATACTAACCTCCTCTTAAGTCAAGGATCACTCACCATGTGTTATTTTACTCATCATGCCACAACCATTAAGTAATCAAAGGATTTTCACACGTAACCCAACCATCTAGGTACACTTTTTCCTTCCTTTATTTATTTTTTAATATATGTTGTTTTTAATTTATTAGCATATAATTAGGTCATATATCATTTCATTCCTTGTCATGAACATTTAATTGATTTTTAATCTCTCAAAATCCTAGAGTATATAAAAATGTAGTAATTTTGTTTTAATCTTTGTAATACCTCGAAGTTGGTGATTTTATGAGAGGCGTAATATCACCTTCATTATGAGGAGTGCTGAGAAATGTAACAAGAAATTATGAATTTGATTTTTCCTTGGTCAAATTGGGAAAATTCGAATTTCCACATCAATAGACAACTTGGAGGTAGTTAGCTTGTGTGACATGGCTTGTGTCACTCAGTTTACTCGGTAAATTCGAGTTAGAGGGCTTGGAGTTCAGTTAAGCATGTGTGATTGATAATTTGTAGCAATCAAATAAGTTATTTCCAATTGTGTTTAGTTAAACTAGTTCTAACAGTTGGAGGAACCAGTGGAAGGTCAATTGTGCAGTGGGACAACGGTCTAACTCAGTGATCATCTAGTTAACTGATCAATCAACCTATAATAGCTAGTGGATGCAGAGAATTTGAGTTCCCCTGCTATGTCGTAGATTCCAAGGTAGTGTAACATCAGTTGTAGACTATTCTTGAGTGTACATGTGTTTCATGCAACCAGATGATCAACCTTGGGAATTGTGCAATCAATTGGAGGAAAATTCCTAATTAATAGGGGCCTAAATTCCTCAGGAATTGCACAAGGAAATAGGGGCTCAAGATGAGGTATATTTTGACTAATTATGGGTCAGATCTTTTCATTTAGGAAAGAGATAGGTTATTCACTTGCAGGTTGTGTTCAAAGCGAGCAAGCAATTGTAATACATCTCTATTCATTTGATTAATGCAAGCAAGCTTAAGGGATCTTTAGTAGTTGCTTTACCTTGGAAAAATAGTGTGCATGTGTGTTATTTCTTATTGCATGTGTGTGATTTTTGTTCTAAATTGTGAATTAAATTCCACAAATCACTTGATTTTAAATCAAACTTCGTCAATAGTTGCAATTCTACATCATATTTCTATACTTTGGTCAAGATTTGATTTATGTGTCAAACCTTAAATGATTCCTCTCATCTCCACTATAATAGGAAGACACAATGCTTTGTCAAAAGGGATGGTTTCCAATCTTTCCAACAATATTTAAACCTATTTCACTCGGATTGGGAACAAAACCAATATTTTATTATTAGATCTGCCTCAAGGCTATAAAGAATTCAAAGTGGATAAGTTCAAAAACTTTTTTTTTTCCCAAACATGTATTAGGAATGCACATTACTTATCTAGTAGGTCGTCCCGTCAAGTATAATTCCGATCATTATCTGCTTTCTTCAAAAAATAACAACTTTGATGTGGATTTCCCAATTTAGCTAAGTTTGTTCAAAATTATATTAATTGCTTTTTAAAATGAAATATTTAATATTCAAATTAGAATAACAACAACATGCAATGTCCGCGGGTGGTAGCATAATTAGAAAAAAGAATGTTGGCAAGCCCTTGTGTATCTAAGTGATCGAAAGTTGAATCCCATAGACATGTCTTACTAGCCTGACCTAAAAAAAAAAACAACGTCTAAGGAAGTATATATCAATTCTTCTCCATGTGAAATATATAAGAGAGATAAGGGGAGATTTTGAAATCATAGAAATTTTCCATGATGTTGAATGTAGAATACTTGGTTATTTATTATTCACACATGCACATTCACATGATATGTTCCACAAAGAAGGAGGGGAGACCAGGGGAGAAATGGAGAAATTAAAGGATTTGTACTCTCTATCTCTCTCTCTCTCTCACACACACACACACGCACACACACACACACACACACTCTCTCTCTCTCTCTCTTATGGTATATTTTTTTTGAGCTTCCATTAGTTTTATGGAGTAAGAATTATTTGGAAGCTATTAGTATCAAGTTTGGGAAATCTCTCTCTCTCTCTCTCGTATGGGCTATTTTCCTTGAGCTTCCATTAGTTTTATGGAGTAAGGATTATTTCGAAGCTATTAGTAAGAAGTTTGGGAAATTCACAGGGCTAGAGTCAAATTAAGATTCCAAGGCTAGCAGGTGATGGGCCTGAATACAAGTCAAAGTGGATCCCAAATAATGGTTGGTAGCATAAATGGATTTGGTCATGGGAGAGTGGTCATGGTCTCAAAAAATGAAGTATTGGAGGTTGTTGTTTTGGTGTTTTTTGTTTCTCATCGGATTTGACATCTTCAAGCACAATGTATGAAGGTGTATCCTAAGGTGGAACGAAGGTGGAAAGTTTAGGTTAAAAATACCAAGAGCGAAAGGATGGTTGGTAATTCTCTAGGTGAGTACTTGGTCATTAATGGAGGTTTTTCTCCTTTATCTCTAGTCTAATCTATTGTAATAAAGGAATGATATGAGTTAGGTCCTACTGGTGAAAATTCTAATATGTCACTTTCTTCTTATCCCCTAATTGGTGTTTCTCAATTTGGTATGGTTTAGGATTTTGATATTGGAATTGGCCCTAATTCTCCTAAGTCGAAGCCTGTCTCCCCAACCCCAACCCATCCTCTTAGTCGGCTTGAAGTTATGTGTCCTTATCCCCATTTGTTGTGTTGACTTGCTTATGTTAACAGTGTTCATAACAATCTTGGTGCTTTGGAGGACGCATTGCGTCTGTTTGTTGCTCTCTCACTGAAAATGCGATATGTTCTTAGGGTATGGGTTAAGAAAAAAGTACATTATTCTTCATTTGGTGGTCTTGTAATTGATCCCATCCAACACAAATTATTTGGGAGAAAGACTCATTTACTAAAATCCCAATAGAAAGTTAGTTTTATTTTTTTTTCTTCGTGACCTAGCCTAGAGCGTCGCGCGGTCACCCTCCCTAGCTCATGCTCGCTGCTTCTGCCTCTGGCCTCATGGCCCCTCCAGAGTCCATCCTAGAGGAGACCTCCCCTATCGATCATGCCTTAGCCTTCTCGACCCTCATCGCCCCCTTGGATCCCCCTCGTCAGCGGCCTGCGATCTCAAAATTTGTGAAGAAGATATACGGAATTCAAGAAGTCTCTCTGCCACTGACGATTCCTCAAATGGACACTCTCTCCCTTACAGAGAAAGGGCTTATAGGACAATTCACAGGCCTATGGCCGTCGCCCAAGACTGTGCAGAAATGGGTTGAACGCAATTGGTTGGACAAAACAGAAGGGAAAATCTCCATTAGATTTTGTGGACGGGGTATCTTTACCTTCCATTTTGAAACAAAGGAAAATAAAGATATGATCTTCAAGAATGGGCCATACTTTATGGATACCAGGGGGATCTATCTGAATAAATGGACGACGGATTTTGACCTAGAGCTAGATGTCCCAAACGCGGTCCTTGTATGGGTTTGGCTCCCCCATTTACCACTGGATTGCTTGGGGGGGGGGGGGGGGGGTGATTCTGTAAGAGTGATTGGGAATGCAGTCAGAAAGTTCATATACATAAGCGAATCCAAGGACAACATGCAAGCATGCGCTAGGATCTGCGTTGAGGTAGATCTTAGAAAAGGACTCCCAGAGGCAATCAAGCTGAAGGAGGACAACTGGACGCATATCCAACAACTGGATTATGAACAACTGCCCTTCAAATGAAAGGTATGCCACAAATATGGTCATTTTTCAAATAGATGTCCGAAAATGATTGAGATTACGAACTCTGACAATTTTCGACATCCCATCCTTCTTCCTTTCCAGCTCCTCCTAGTAACCCTTCCCCTCCTAATTCTCCATTGACCCCCTCTCAGCCTCCTCCTGAACCTTCTTTGATTTCCTATAACCCCTTCACTGCATTTCCCTCTCTGGTAGAAGACCCGCCTCTCCACTCCTCTTCTCCTTCCCCTTCTGATTTTATCCCCCCATATTCCCCTTCCAAATCTGGCCCACTCCCATCTTCATCATAGCCTTCCTTCGCTTGAGTCATCACCAGAAATGCAGCAAAGGACCTAGGGCCTATCTTGGAAATAAATACAAAATCTGGACCAGGCAAGAAAACCACCAAACACCACAGGGAAGAGGTAGCTCAGAAGGACATATCTTTGGGAACATAAAAACCAATAGAACTTTTATTGGAGCATAAGAGCAAAGAACCTAGTCAACAAGCCATAGGAGGGAAGTATGTGTCCTTACCCTTATCCCTTAAGTAATGAAAGATCTCACATGGAATTGTAGGGGGTTAGGACACTCCTCTAAAATCAATGCCCTAAAAGATCTCATCAATCAAGAATGGACATACATCATTCTCCTTCAAGAAACCAAACAAGAAGAAAATGATATGGAAGCAATCGTAAATAGACACAATAACCATACAGGTATAGTGGTAGGATCCAGAGGTGCATCCAGAGGAATAGCTATAAGTTGGAATAAAAATACATGGCATCAACAATCAAGATTAAAATACCAACACTGGATAAAGGTCAAGCTGCAAACTATGCAAAAAGACATCATGATAACAATCTACAACATATATGGTCCAAACCACTATCGTGACAAAGAAGTGTGCTGGAAATCTCTTCAAAGTAATATGGAAGATGAAAGCAGCATAAATTTTATCATTAGAGGTGATCTGAATTTGGTTATGCATCCAAAGGAGAAAAGAGGGGTAGTTTTTTCTCCTGATCCTTTAAGAAACCACTTGGAACCCATTATGAGAGACCACGATTTGGTGGACATCGCTCCCAGGAACCGCGGCTTCACATGTAACAATCACAGGCTTGGTCCAAGTAACATCATGGAAAGATTGGATCACTTTATTGTGGTAGTCTCTCTCATCTCCCTCTTAAACATAGCCACATCCACTATCCTGCCATGCTTTGCCTCAGACCATTACCCCATCACTTTGTTCCTTGGAGAGCAATCTAACTTCGGGCCCCTCCCTTTCTATTTCAATCCTCTTTGGTGTGATTCCCAAGATGCAAGAGTAATTGTTGAAGGCACATGGAAAACACAGGTATTTGGTTCTCCCTTGTCCATATGGGAGATGAAACTCAAACTCGTCCACACAACTCTCAAAGATTAGGCTAAATATCACTACAAAGAACTATAACTAGCCAAACATGATGTGAAGTGGAGGCTAGAAGAAATCCAAAGCGACATAGAGGATCATGGTATCACTAATGAGAAGCAAGTCCATGAAAAGGAATTGTATTGGGAAATGTAAAATTGGAATAGAAAGGATGAAGAAAAATGGAGGATTAAATCCAGGAGCCTCTGGCTCCAGGCTAGGGACAAGAATACCTCATTCTTCCACAAGCAATAAAAAGTCAGAACTTCTAAAAACACCATCTCAACCATAAAAGATGGTGAAGGTAACACAATGAAAGAGCATGCTGAGATCAAATTGGCCACACATCAACATTACAAAAGCCTCTTAACATAGAATATGGGGACTGAGGAATATGAATACCTTTTGCAGCACACCCCAACCATGATCACCATAGAAATCAACACTACCTTATCCAAGGAAATTGGTGAAGGGGATATTATTAAAGCAATTTGGATTCTTCATCCAGACAAAGCCCCAGGGCCTGATGGATTTTCCATCAGCTTCTATCGGACCTTTTGGCAGATAATAAAAAAATACCTCATCAAAATAATCCATTGGAGCCAAAGGAAAAACAAGGTAGGTGGATTCACAAACTTGACCTATCTTTCCCCGATCCTTAAAGAAGCTCGTCCTTCCACCTTCTCTAGATTATGGCCAATATCCCTATGCAACTCTTCCTACAAAATCATCACTAAAATCCTTGCTACCTGCATCAAAAATTTTACCCCCTGTCTTTTTTTCTGAAAATCAAGGAGGTTTCTTAGCCAACTAGAAAATCTCAGACTCCATTCTACTGGTTCAAGAAGCTATTCACTCCAGTGTGAGGAGAATGGAAAAGGGTATTGTTCTTCAGCTGGACCTTGCCAATGCCTTTGACAGGGTAAGGCACTCTTTTCTCTACTCTATCCTAAGGAAAATGGGCTTCAATGAAGAATTTGTCTCTCTTATTAGCCTTGCATTTCTCACCCCTAGATCTCCCCCCTAGTCAATGGGAGGCCATGCCCTTTTTTCCATTCTTCTAGAGGCCTCAGGCAAGGATGCCCTTTATCCCATTTCCTTTTCATCCTCATGGATGAATCCTTCAGCAGAGCCCTGGACTTCAATCGCAGAGCGGGCTTAATCACATGTATAAAATTATGTAATGGGACTAAGAATATGAACCATTCCCAGTTTGTTGATGATACATTACTGATGGGAGGAGAAACTAGTATAGTAGCCAGAAGATTCAAAACTTTGCTCGACATATTTATGCATTATTCAGGAGGCCAAATATATTATCTTAAAATTTGCATATATGGCTGGAATGCAACACAGAACACCATTCACAACATTGCCCAAATATTTGAGGTCCCATACAAATGGAACTGGAATCATTTCAACTTTCTCGGGGTGCCTATTAGCTGTGGTCCTCTGAAGAATGAGGTATGGAATATTACCATCGATAATATGAAGAGGAAATTTCTTCAATGGGGAGCCACTTGGCTCAATATGGCAGGGCGCTTGATCCTAATAACAATTGTTCTCTCTTCCTTGCCTTTATATCAATTCTCCCTTTTACAAGTCCCAATAAAAATTCAAAACAAAATGGAGACTATCCTTAGAGATTTTTTATGGAAAGGAGGCAAGCAATAAAAAAACAAGTTCAACTTGGTAAAATGGAGACAAGTTACTGATAAGTATGAGAATGGAGGTTTAGACATTCGCATACCTTAGCTTCTGAATCTAGCTTTTGGTGGTAAAATCATTTGGAGACTCTTTACAGGACAACAATCATGGTGGAAGCAAGTTTTAGAGCAGAAATACCTCCCAACCTCAAGAAAGTGTGCCCTGGATCAACCTATTCCCAACAGGCCATGCTCTCACATTTGGTCTCTTTTCAAGAAAGCTATTCCCTTTCTCCACGATCACACCTACAAATTTCTTCTCGGGGGTCACAACACTGATATATGGAAATACAAGATCATGGGTAAGCCACATCTTGCAACTAATCTGAGACTCCTTCGCATCCAACTCCATATCAAGGGACTTGGCATTAACTCACTAAATCAAATCTCATGTTGGGAAGAAAATAGTAACCACTGGGATGGCTAGCTATTCCCAAACCTCCCTCCTTATCTTCACAACGATAGAACAACGCTTGCAAGCATGCTCAATGGTGTTTCCCCTTTAGCAAGGGGCGAAGAAGATAGCTTCAGATGGGATCCCACTGGATCCCCCTATTCCATCAAATCGAGATATGAGATCCTCCTTGGTGAAACCTACCTCTCCCCTCTATGGGTTGCCTAGAAGAAAGTATGGAAATCTTCCCAAAATAAAAAATCTTCACTTGGATCTTAGCAAAAGGGAAGATCCCGACTGCTAATAATCTGAAAAAGAAAGGCACACAGGGAGCCTCTAGATGTCCTCTATGCAATGTCGCTGAGGAATCTATTCAGCACCTTTTCGTTGCTAGTTCTTTCACCCAAAACTGATGGAGCCATCTCTCTTCCCCTCATTCGATGGAGATCGACACAAATGCCATAATTTTAGATTCTATAGCACAATGGAAAAAGAAATACCCTCGTGCAAAAAAGGGAAAGAACACTGTCAAAAGAATCTGGGAAAGTTTGCCTTATGTCCTCCTTTAGAACACATGGCTCATGAGGAACAAAGTCATCTTCCGTGATCAAAATCCATGCATGAGAATGGAGCCTAACTGTTGAGACCATTATGGCCGAAAAAAATAACTATTTCAACATGAATGACATGCAATTTGAGGAAAGACAAATATTCAAATGCGTGCTTGATCACCTTTTGAGATATCGCAAACCCACTGTAAGGCATCCCATCCATAATGAGTAGTGGAAGGTTAGATTAAAAGAGAAGGACTTTTTATAATGGCTTGATGGATCATGCCGACCCAAGTTCTTCTTTTATGGCGCCTCAAAATCAAATCCTGGTGCAACTGGAGTAGGTGGTCTCATCATGGACCAACATGGAAATCAAATTGCCTCCTTTGAATGGGGATTGGGGTAGATGGAAAACAACAAGGTAGAAGCATATGGCCTTATGCAAAGGCTGCAATTAATCAAGAATCTCAAAATAAAAAATGTTATGATCTTCGGAGATTCCTCCATTGTTATCCGACTAATGTTGAATTCCTCAATGTCTCCCAACATCGACCTCGAGAAACTCATAATAAGAAATCGCAACCCGGCTCACGACATCATAGACCTTTCATTCTATCACATCCTTAGAAAAAATAATAAAAAATGAACTCTTTGACCAATTCAGCCTGCTCCAAACCCACTGGTCAACTACTCTCCCAAGGAATCACACTCCTCGCCCTTATCCCTTGATCCTCCCCATGCATCTCCTCAACATGATTGTCTTCTTATGCATCTGTACCTCCTCGAATTTATCCCTACACCTCTTCCATGTCCATACCTTTTCCCTCTCCTATCTCATGATCCTATCTCCCTTCCCTCTCCGTATTCTCCCCTCCCTCAGCGCGCTTCCCGCCTCTCCATCCTCTATTTATTTACCTCCCATCTCAACTGCTGCTCACATTCTCCACTCTCCCCTCGGTGCATCACCTTGCTCCACCTTTTGAGCTGCCCCTCGATGCTCTCTCCCCTCCCTTCTTGGAGCTCTAGTGTCCTCTGCCAGATCAACACTTTATTCGCTCTGCAAAGCTCGTCCCTCCCGGCTTCTGTAGACCCCTTCTCATCTGATTTCCCCTCTGCCATTCCCTTGTCCCTTCCCTCCCCTCGCTCCCTCTGCTGTAGTTTTTTCCTCTTGCATTCCATCCAACATGAGAAGTGAAGACTGCCTCCACTACTCTGATATGCAAGCAGAAATGGAGTTGATCAAGGTGCAGCTCAAGATCACCCAGGAGAAGCACACTACCGATGTCAACTTCCTCCGCCACCAGGCACAATCCTTCTCAGAACAGCTGAGAGGATTCAACAACCACTGCACACACAATGAAGAAGCTCTGGAAAGCCTTTGCTATATGATGGCTAAAAGAGCAGTCCCAAGCTCTAGATACAACAATGCAAATAACACTAATCCAGACAGCAACCTTGGTACTCTAGACAACTCCAACGTGCAACAAAACAACAGGAAATAACTCCTCATAACCATAGCATGTTTTTGGAATGCCATAATTTTATGTTTTATGTATTTTAAATTTACTATTATGTTGTTTATGTTTGTCAGAATATACAAAAAAGCAGGTTTAAAGTGTAGTAGCAATAGACATTATCCAGGAGGTTTGGTTTTTGTCTCAACACCCCTCCTTGATATCTTGCTATGTAACCCGGATGTAGTGGAGCTCTCGCTCCCCACCTTTTTTGGAATATAATCAACAACCAACTTTGTAAAAAAAAAAATCCCAATAGAAAGTTGTATTTGTTGAGATTTTGTGTATTTGGGGTAGCATTGAATGTGCTCTAGCTCCCAAAATTTGTGGAGCGACTATAGTACACTTGATCTACAAGACCCAGAAAGGGATTTGGGAAATTTCATCTGGTTTGGGAGATATTTAATTAATTAATTATTTTATTATATTTCCTAAGTCTAAACTTAGGAAAATTAAATAATTAAAATATTAAATTAAACATGTGATGAAATTGTCTTAAGTCACACATATCAAGCTTTCTTTTAATCTTAGACTTTGATTCACGATCTAATCATGGCCGTTGGTTTCCCAATGAGAAAAGTATAAAGGAAAGGCTTGGAGTCATTTGTAAAGACACACAGAGGTAGAGCATTGAAGCTAAGCGTGGATTCTAGGGCAGGGTTTGCTGAGAATTCTCATAAATGTTTCAATTGCAGAGAGGGGAGTTTAGACAAAGGGGATGATCTGATCCCAGTGTCTATAATAAGCAAGAGACAGAGAGCAGCTCCAGAAAGGCAGCGTAGAGAAGTAGGGGCATCAATAGTAAGAAGGCAGCAGTTGCACATCGCAGGGGCAACTCCAACTACGCAGGTGCTGTACAGTCACTCCTAGGGCAGCGTAAGGCAGCTAGAAACCCTCAGAGGTTACACAGAGACCCTTAGGGGCAGCGTAGGGACTGCGTCACCCAGTCTGGGGTAACGCAACCCCTTCCAGGCCAGCGCTGAGGGATGCAAGGGCTGCAGAGGCTGACGCAGGGGCTTCAGGGGCAGCGCTGGGGTTTCTAGGGCCTAATTTTGGTTGAGTCCTGTAAATCCCATTTGAGGGTGTGGATCAGTTAATATTTTGGCTTCAAAACAACCGGTGAGTTGAAGATCTATATTTTCTCTGTCGGGTTTTCCACATTTGGAACCAAGATTTGCTGTATTCATAAAATTTTTAATAATAAAACCCTCCAGCAGCCAAAGACCGATTTTCCTGCATTGGGTTTTTCCAAGGACTATTTGTCTAGAAAATCACTGTCACTTTGTCTATGTGTGCATGTACTTTTCTAGATCTGAATTTGTGAAAGTCTGTTATGTGTTTTTCTTCGATATTAATCTGAATTATTCAGTTAATAACTTAATTAAGTAGGAGGAGCATAACTAGATCTAAAAGTAGATTTCTGCATAATAGTAACATTCGAAAATTTTCACATGGTATCAGAGCAATTGCAGATCTAGGAGGGTCACCAGCAGAAGATTGAAGGATCTTGCTACAAAAAGCAGTAGGAAGTGTAGCAGCAGTAGTAGAAGGGAAGATATGAAGGGACAATGCAGCTTTCATAGAAGTAGAATTACGCAGAGGGTAGGGTGACGTAGTTTAACGCTATCTCCCAGTAGGCTTGTGCACTTACTGCGCAAAGGCAGCGTAGAGGCATCGCTGGGATTGTCTGAAGCCAGCCAGTGTGACGTAGATTTGAAGCTATTAGATCCAAAAGAGCCTGAAGTAGAGCTGCAGAAATTTAGAAGGTGTTGGTGGGGTTAAATTTCTAAATTTTTTAGATTTTTAGCCTAAGCACTAGTGACAAAGAGTGGGAGGAGATCAACTTCTTAGAGAGTTTCTAGCCAAAGAAACTTGCAGATTTATCAGAGGATCAAAGAGAGCTGAATCATTGTTGATTTGGCAGATTTCCAAGAAGGGAAATCAGTTGTCAGAGGGAGTAGAAGGTGCCTATTTCTTCAAGGACCTTAGATCCATATCTCTAGTAGAGAGAAGAGGAGCTTCGACAAGTTTATGAGCAGATGGCTCCTCGTGAACTGGGTGATCAGGATAGATTGGATGACCTATCCAACTTCTTGTATAAATTATACAACATGCATGTATATCTTGGATTCAATCCGATCTAACAATGTACTAAAGTTAAATACTAAATCGCTTCTACAAATATTTTGCGGAATTAAAAACACAATCGCTAACCACATGAAGTAAAGAAGAATCAAATCAAACACAACACAAATAATTTCCCGGGGAAAGCTTACTGCTCAAAACCCCACTATCTTCTATTATATGTACAACATGGATCATGAAACAATTACATACAAACTCATCTCACAAGAGCCCTCCAGTACTCAACTAATTGTCTCACACTGTCATACATAAAATTGACTAATACTTAGCCAATTTACTGCCTCCAAATAACCTGCCTTGCTTGCACAATCCCTAAAGAATAGGAATTTTGGCCTTCCTTGACTCCGCAAATATCATGGGCACTCCAAGGGGTGTTTGGTTGCATGGGTGCAACCCAATAATCCTACAACTGATAGTCAACTTCCCTTTCACCTAGATCTCAATTGGGTCTCCACTGGATCTGACATACATGCAACTAATAATAGTAAATTTTCAGTTGCATATGAGATCACTGGTTGTGAATTAATTAATATTTACTTCACTTGATGTCTCACTAGTGTATCAAGCAGTTACAACTAGCACAACTAAGTTAAACTGATTACAACTTGCATTAACTAATGCACCACTGCACTTCAAACTCTGTTACAACTAGAATTACTCTGCATGCCTCACCAACTACCTCTAACTCGAAATCCATGAGGTAACTGAGTTTATCACTCTCAGTTAACTATTACAAGTTATTTTTGAGACTATATTATAGTTTATTGTCCATCTTAATTAAGGGATAACTAAAATATACATGCACCAAAAATAGCACTGTGGGCCCCACCCTAGTGTAGGTGCTTAATGCACTAAGCGTGGGTGCTGAAATTTTCTTGTTGAATCTAAACACTTCTCAGTTTGGAAGGCTAGAATCTTGATAGTTCTATAGGCATATCATCTAAGAGACCATGCAGAACAAGTTATGGCCACACTGAGTGATGCAGATCTTCCAAGGAAGCATAATGAAGCTGTTGGACGTGCCAAGCGGCTGATCATGGATGGAATTAAGGACCATATTGTCCCACATATAGCTGAAAAGAAAACAACTAATGAGATGTGGAAGGCCTTAACATCCCTATATGAGGGAATATACGTCCAAATGAAGATGCTGTTGGAGACTCAGATGCGGTCATTCATCATGACCAATGGTGAAGACATGGAACATTTCCTCTTCAGCTTATAGTCGATAAGAGATCAGTTGACTGCAACGGGTGCTAAGGTGGAAGATGATGTGATGGTTAGGACTGTTCTAAATGCAGTCACGGATGAGTGGGAAACCTTTTTCCAAAGTATCTTGGGCAGAGCGAACCTCCTAGATTTGGACAGCTTGTGGGCAATTTTGCGACAAGAAGAACTCTGCAGAATCACCAAGAAGCAGTATAGCTTGAGATCGAGCAAAGTAAATAAGGAAGATGAAGAAGATGCAACCTTGGAATCAAAGAGGCAGTAGGGAAAGAAGAAGAAGGATCTATCTTAGATCAATTGCTTCCAGTGTGGTGAATTAGGACATTTCACCAACAATTGTCCTCAGAAGAAAAAGGACAAGGAAGCTTCTTCTTCCAAGGTTGTTGTGGCAGATGATGGGTCAGAAGATGATGCAGCCATGAGCACTTATGAAAAACGTAAGTGAGGCGACATGGATCTGTAGAGGATAAAGGCAGCGAGATCCTTGAGAAGATCATCTCTTAGATCACATCGAGCTATAGGAGCCTTAAGACAATAGTGGGACAAGTGAAGTAGTGGGTGCATAGATCACGGATGAAGCATAGGCAGATCTAAGGGCTAGAAGGAGCAGCGCAGTGCAGATGCATCAACAACATAGAGGCAGTAGCAGCGTAGGGGTTGATGTGACTTCAACAACGCAGAGCAGAGTTGTAGCAGCATGGAAGGCTTCAGGAGGACAACGTAGGGCAGCAACAACGTGAGAGATTTAAGCACAAGGAGTTGATGTGACTTCAACAGTGCAAAGGGAGTCTGCTTACCCAGTGCAGAGCTGTTGCTGTGCATCATCCTTCAGATGTCAGTATAAATCAGCAACCTATGGAGCTTCAGTGATGAAGATGCAGCCCAACTGACTTGTCTGTCAAAGATTGGGCATGAGATTCAGTTGTTTCTCTCAAAAATTGATGTTGCAGTGCAACAATTAGCAGTGGCAGTACTATGGTCAACACAGGTGCAACAAATTGAGAGGGAGCTACAGTACAGAAGTGGCAGTGGTGGTGGTAGTGTCATGGGCAGCAGTACAAAATGGCAGTAGCAGTGCAGAGTTGAGTGGAAATAGGCTAAGCATCAACAACACAAAAACCAGTGCCCAAAATCTTGTAATGCATGGTGTGATGTATTGCTAGAGCACACTCCATGCTAAGAGGGAGTGTTGAGATTTTGTGTATTTTGGGTACCTTTGGATGTGATCTAGCTCCCAAAATTTGTGGAGGGACTAGAGTACACTTGATCTACAAGACCCAGAAAGGGATTTGGGAAATTTCATCTGGTTTGGGAGATATTTAATTAATTAATTATTTTAATGTATTTCCTAAGTCTAAACTTAGGAAAATTAAATAATTAAAGTTAATTAATTAAACATGTGATGAAATTGCCTTAAGTCACACGGATCATGCTTTCTTTTAATATTAGCCATTGATTCAAGATCTGATCATGGCCGTTGGTTTCTGAATGAGAAAAGTATAAAGGAAAGGCTTGTGGTCATTTTTAAAGACACACATAGGTAGAGCACTTAAGCTAAGTTGAGATTCTAGGGTAGGATTTGCTAAGAATTCTCAAAAGCGTTTCAACTGCAGAGAGGGGAGTTTCGAAAAAGGGGATGATCTGATCCTAGTGTCTAGAATCAACAAGAGATAGACAGCAGCTTCAGAAAGGTAGCACAGAGAAGCAGGGGCATCAACAATAAGAGAGCAGCAGATGCACAACGGAGGGCTAGCCTCAACTACGCAGTCACTCCCAGGGCAGCGTAAGGCAACTGGAAACCCTCATAGGTTACGTAGAGACCCTTAGGGGTAGCGTAGGGATTGCATCACCTAGACTGAGGTAACGCAACCCTTTCCAGGCCAGCTCTTAGGGACCTAAGGGCTGTGGAGGCTGACGCAGGGGCTTAAGGCGCAATGCTGGGGATTCTAGGGCCTAATTTTGGCCGAGTCCTATAATTCCTGTTTGAGGGTGTGGATCAGTTAATATTTTGGCTTCAGAACAATCGGTGAGTTGCAGATCTATATTTTCTCTGTCGGGTTTTCCAGATCTGGAACCCAGATTTGCTGTATTCATAAAAATCTTAATAATAAAACCCTCCAGCAGCCATAAACTAGTTTTCCCGCATTGGGTTTTTCCAGGGACTATTTGTCCAGAAAATCACTGTGTCACTTTGTCTATGTGTGCATGTACTTTTTCTAGATCTAAATTGGTGAAAGTCTGTTATGTGTTTTTCTTCGATATTAATCTGAATTATTCAGTTAATAACTTAATTAAGTAGGAGGAGCATAACCAGATCTAACAGTAGATTTCTAGATGATAGTAACATTCAGAAATTTTCACAGTATTGGATATTAAAAAGGTAAATAATGAAGCATCACTAAGGCCCTTGGAGCAAGGAAAGCCCTTGAAAAGTCCCATCCACAAAGGTGCTCCTTTTTAATGTTAGTGGTTTAGGGGGTCTCCGCAAGCAGTTAACCATCAAAAGGCTCATCTTGAGTCATAAATTGAACATTATTTTATTGCAAGGAACTATGGTGGATGGTTATAAAGTAATATTGTTTTGAAGCCTTAGTTAAATAATTGGTCATTTAATTATGTGGATGTAACTAGACAATTGAGGGGTCTACTTATGGGATGAGGTCCTGCCTATAATTCTCTTTCAACATCACAACTAAGCTTAGCAATTTCAATTGATATGGAAGTACAAGATTTGGGTATTATTGCGATTATTCTAAATATTTATGGTCCTTATTCAGAAATTGATCTGAATGGAATGTATTAGTTTTGCTGTGCTAAGTATCCAAACAATAATTAAAATGTGTGCATAAGGTTCACTGAAGTTTGCAAGTTAAAAAAATGGTTTCACTTAGTTAAACATATTTCTGTGTGAGGTTAAAGCATGTAAATTAGCTTGTATAACACTGTGCAACAATAAATAACAGAGAATAATGCATCACATATGACAATACTTAGCAAATTGATGAAGCAGTTCACCCCTCCTAGGCTACATCTGCTAGTCCAGCTCCCAATGACATGTCCCTCATATCTTATTGCTCAAAAATGGTAAGTATGTGTGATAAAAATCTTCAAATGGCTATGCCCTCTATAAAAATAGCTTCATAATGCTTGAATTAGTCAAGAATGACTATTCATTTGCAGAAAAAAAAAAGAATGGATGCTCAATACACTGAAAACACCCTAGTGGCCCTGGTGGCTCCTTGACCTCTCTTGAAGAAAACCTACTTGAAATGACCTCTGATGGCTCTGAAACCTATTCCAATAAACTCAGAATGTTGAAATTAGCCTAAAATGACTATTCATTCATAAAAAATGATCGAAATCCCCAAGATTTATGACCCAAACAGTAATTTTCCCAGTCACTCCTAAGAAAGCTCCTCCAAAACTGGAGGAACTCCAGTTAACTCCGTCAATTTGGAAATCGACGCCAAATCTAGAGGTCTTCCAGTGAAACCACTGGGCGGAATGGAAGTTAACTTAAATGTTGAACCTCTGCATGTGAACACACCAGAGTTGACGATTTAAAACTGCGCGTTTTACCTTGGAACCTAGAGTCGGGGTTCCATACCCGCGAACTGTTTTCATTAAAATATTTTAAAAACTACCATGTGAACGCACCAAAGTTGATAGAGAACTAACATCCAGTTGAAGTGTGGGTCATGGTCACGGGCACGTGGACATATGGTGGGGGGCTAGCCTTCCCAACCCCCGAATACGAAAAATGTAAACAATAAGTTTAAGCGGCGACCTATTGTGGTAAGAACCACGATGTAGGTGGATTGGTGAAAGCTCTTGCCCGCGTGCTAGAAGGTCGGTTGTTTGAATCCTGCAGCCTCCAAAAATTTTACACAACCTTTCGACCTCCGGCCTGGGGCCACGTGGTAGCCTCCGGGCTAGCAATGTGGCACCCGCTCATTGGCCCAAAAAAGATTACTATAAAAAATATATATTTCAAATTATATATTTTTTTTGAAATTTCTCATACAAGTCAAACTTAGTCAAAATGTCATTTTTTGGAGTTTACTGGGCTTTTGAAACCTTTATATATTCTACATACGACCTCTGTTTTGCGAACCGTTTGTGGCGCCGTAATTGCAGCAACGAGACCTTTCCGGTCGCTCAAGTTTGGAACACTTCTACGCACTTTCATTTTTGAGCTTTTTTGAGCAATAGACATGATCTCCTGATAACACCTCCCCATTGGGAAGATTTTGGACCCCAAATCCTTCAATTACCTGTTCAGAAGATGAGGGTATAACTCCCTCACCTTTTCCACTTCCATCCATCTTGCCTTACTTGGTTTGTTGCCCTTGAGCCCAATCCAAAGATAATAAACACTTCCTCTTTTAGAAGTGTGTGTCCTCCTGTCAAGGATGGCATCCTCCTTGAGCTCATCCATAAATTCTGGTGAGAAATCTTCTATTGATGGTAGCTGAATGTCACTCCCTTGATCATTGATCAATGGAGGCTCATGCAAACGTAAATTCTCCACATTGACAACGGAATAAATTTGCATATATGAAGGCAAGTCAAGTTGCAACTTGTTTAATAATCTTGATGGACCATAACGAATAGGCTTTAGCTTTTTACCTTCTCCTTACAACCTTTATTTGCTAATGTGCAACCATACCTCATCACCTTCTTGAAACTTGTGATCAACTCTATGTTTGTCATGCCTCTCCTTGTATTTTCTTTGACATTTTTCAAGCTGTTCTTGAACTTGCTGATGAATAAGCTGAATTTTCTCAATGAACATGCGAGATTTATCAATGTCACTATGCCTATCAATGGCAACATCCTTCTCAAGAATGAAATCTAAAGGTGACTTTGGAGAATACCCAAATCAGGCTTTAAAATGTGAAGTATTTGTAGAAGAGTGCTTGGCCCGGTTGTAAGCGTGCTGAATTTAATGTAAATGCTCATCCCACAACTCAGGATGCTTGTTGCAATAACCTCTCAAAAGATGCATAATGGTTCTGTTCACTACCTCGGTTTGGCCATCTGTTTGCGAATGAAAAGCAATACTCTTTTTCAACTTGTTGTCCATCATATTCCATAGATTGAACAAAAAATTCCCAACAAATCTAGAATCCCTGTCACTAATAATAGAAGTAGGCAAACCATAATGAACCCATACATGTTGAAAATATAATTCAGCAGTAATAGATTTCTTGCATGGCATAAGAATACACATCTTGCTGAATCTATCAACTACTACATCAAGATAATCATGTTGATTTCTAGACATAGGTAGGCCTCCAACAAAGTCCATAGAAACACTTTCCCATGGCCTTGATGGTATTGGTAATGGTGTGTACAAACCAAGCTTCCTATTGCTAGGCTTGCTTGTAGCACATAATGAACAATCTCTAATGAAACGTGAAACACTATCTACCATGCGAGGCCAATAACAATACCTATGTAAATGTGCCACCATTTTGCTTACCCCGAAATATCCAGCAACAAGAGAAGAATGAGCTTCTCTCATGACACTTAGTATCTCTCCTTGTGGTATACACAACTTGCCCAAATGAAACAACAAATTTTTATGCATGTGATAATCATTCTCTTCAACTTGATTCCCTTCACTCAAGTTAGCATACACATCCTTAAAATCAACATCAGATGCATATTGTTCTATGTAACTCTCATGTACTATAGAATCATTCTTAAGAAAAGAAGAAGCACTAATAATAGGCCTTGAAAGCATATCAACAACTTTATTGAAAATACCTTTCCTGTACCTTATTACCAAGTGAAATTGTTGTAGGAAACCCATCCATATGAAATGACGTGATTGTTGCATTTACTTTGCGACTGCAAGTGTTGTAATGGTTGGTGATCAATATGTACAACTGTCTCTTTACCCATCAAATAGTGTTTCCACTTTTTGACACTTTGAACCAACACATACAACTCCTTATCATATGTAGGATAATTAACTACAACAGCATTAAATGTCTCAGAATGGAAAGCGATAGGCTTACCATGCTGCAAGAGAACTGCACCCATGGCATAATCACTAGCATCGGTTTGTATTTCAAATGGCTGTCTCAAGTCCGGTAAAGCAAGGACTGGAGCTGAACTGATCTTCTCTTTCAATTATTCAAAAGCTTTTTATTGTTTGCCTCCCCATTGGAAAACACGTTTCACACTTGTCACTACATGCATAGGAGCTGCTATGGCAGAAAAGTTAGCAATAAAATTTCTCCAATATTGAGTTGCACCCAAAAAACTTCTTACCTCTGTAATGGATTTGGGAGTAGGCAAATTCACAATGGCTTCTACCTGAGAAGGATAAATTCTCAATGCACCCCCTCCTACAATATCTCCTAAATAAACCAAAGAATTCTTTCCAAATTCACACTTAGACATCTTAAGAAATAATTGCTCTTTCCTCAAAACATCAAGTACTTTCTTAACATGCATGACGTGCTCTTCTCTAGTCTTGCTAAAAATCAAGATGTCATCTGAATAGACTATAACAAAATCATAAAGTAATGGATGAAAAACATCATCCATAACACGCATGAAAGTTGCAAGTGCATTACACAAACCAAAAGGCATAACTAGCCACTCAAAGAGTCCTTGTTTGGTTTTGAGTGCAGTCTTCCAAATATCACTTTTTGCAATTCTAACTTGATGGTATCCACTATGTAAGTATAACTTAGTGAAGAATTTAAAATCTTTCAGCTGATCTAACAAATCATCTATCCTTGGGAGTGGGTAATGTTTTTTTACCGTAATCTTGTTCAAAGCTTTGAAGTCCACACACATACGCCAAGTTCCACCTTTCTTTGGAATCAACACTATCGATGACCCACATGGAAAAGTGATTGGGCTTATGAGTCCCTTGTCCAACAAGTCTTTAATTTTCCTCTTTATTTCAACATTCTCTATGATAGACATGCAATACATGCCTATGTTTGGAAGAGGACAATATTGTTGCAACTGAATCTCATGTTGAATATCCCTTTTAGGAGGCAATCATGTTGGCTCCTGAAACATCTCATGATATGCATCAACTACATCATATAAATCTGATTTTAACTTGGGATCACAATATTCAAATGACTCATGATTCACATCAGCTTTAGGCTTAATCATAAGAAGTACGAAACTCTTACTAGAATTCACTAGCCTTTTTACCTGTCCAGCATTTACCATAGCAATGTTTGTCTTCTTGCGATGTGCTCTAACAATAAAATCCTTGCCATATTTGAATAGATGATACTTGTTCTCATGGCAATAGAAGATAGCTTTCCTGTCATATAGATAAGGACTTCCCAAAAAAATTCCTATAATATCAAGCGGAACAACATCTAATTCAACCGTGTTAATAAAATGTGCAGTAATTGCAAAGCGCAATATACAATTCTTTGAAACCTGTAAGTTTGCATCCTTACAAATCCAACCAAGTGGATATGGTTTTGGATGTGGAATGGTCTCAAGATTTAGTTTCTTGACTAAATATTTAGAGATAAGGTTCGCTTTTGACCCACTATCAAATAATGTGTCAATCTTTGTATGTCTTGAAATAACCCTCACATGAAACAATTCAATTCTTTCTTCTTCATTTGGAGCTTGTACATGATAGTTTGAAGTGCTAGTACTTGGTTTAGTTTCAGTTTATTTTCCCTTCATTTTCTTCAAATCCATGGCTGTGATTTTGGTTTCGTCACTTGAATCATCACCTAAGTCTTGTTGTGTAGTATTTGCAGTTTTCTGTTTCCCTTTGTTTTTTGTTAAATTGGGTTCTTTTTTCAGGATGTAACTTCCAACAAATTTTCTCTTCTTCGCCTTCTCTTGAACAGTGTTTACAAACCACTTTTTCTCCCTCTTTTTTGTCAAATGCATTTTTCTTTCCTTTTACTTTAGAGGTTTTGTCTTTATTCTTCCCCTTGAAAGGCTTGTTCCTACCCTCTTCAAAAGTGTTTTTCCCTCTAGCCTCTAAATGTGTGGCTTGAACACAAACCTCATCTAGACTAGTAGGATTGAACATAAGGATAGTATGTCTAAGGTAGCTATGTAAGCCTCCTATGTACTTCAGCAAAGTGGCTTGAATCTGCAAATCTACCCCTAATAAGAGAGCTCTTCTCCTAAATTCTTAGGTGTAGTCTTGTACATTTTGTCCCTTAAGTTGTCTGAAATTTTGCTAATTCATGATATCTTTATGTAAATGAGCTAATGGATAAAACTGTTGTTTTATTGCAGTAATGAAATCAGCCCATGATAAAATAATCTTACCATGTTTTTTTATCTCCTCCTTTGTCTTGGCTTCCCACCAAACAAGTGCTTCACCTTCCATTCTCAAAGAAGCTAGCTGAATTTTAGTGTCGTCACCATGAAGGTTTTGGATTCTCAAATAAACCTCCAACTGCCTAATCCAATTGTCAAGTTTTTTCGCATTGACTTCATGATTAAACATTGGCAATTCAGACTTAACATCAAGTTTTAAAAAAGGACTTTTACCAGTGTTCTTTGACTTGTGATATTGATTCATTGAAGTACAAGATGATGATGATGAGGATGAGGGTGAGGATGGTGGATCTCCATTTCCTCCATTTCCCTTCTTTGACTTATCTTCATCTTTCTTTCCTCCTGAATATCCTTCTCCTTCCTTGTGAAGTTTAGATCCTTCTTCTTCAAGTCTCTCATTTCTTTCTCGGTAAAGAACTCTCACCATTTTAGTCATGTCAAGGAATGCTTTCCTGAACACTCTTTCTTCCTCCTTGGGATCAACTTCTTCAGGGATTTATCCTTCTCTTGAAGTAATTCTTATGGCTTATTCCGCTTCTCTTTGAGGTGAAATTGAAGGTGGAGATAATGGCACTCTTTCCCTCCTTGGCTGAGGATTACTTTGAACTTTCACCAATTGACCTTCTCCTCTCTTAAGCTTCAACCTAGTAAGCATTAAAACTATGCAAACTGTTAAACAAATCCTTTGCAAAAAGATTAAATAGAGAAAATACTCTAGCCTAACTCAAGCTCTGATACCAACTTGATCTGAATTGAATGTATTAGTTTTGTTGTGCTAAGTATCCAAACAATAATTAAAATGTGTGCATAAGGATCACTGAAGTTTGTAGGTTAAACAAATGGTTTTAACTTAGTTAAACATATTTCTGTGTGAGGTTAAAGCATGTAAATTAGCTTGTATAGCACTATTCAGCAGTAAATAACAAAGAATAATGCATCACATATGACAATACTCAGCAAAATGATGAAGTAGTTCACCCCTCTTGGGCTACATCTACTGGTCCAGCTCCCAATGGCATGTCCCTCATATATTATTGCTCAAAAATGGTAAGTACATGTGATAAAAAGCCTCTAATGTCTATGCTCTCTATAAAAATGGCTTCATAATGCTTGAATTTGTCAGGAATGACTATTCATTTGTAGAAAACATAGAATGGATGCTCAATATGCTAAAAACACCCTAATGGCCCTAGTGGCTCCTTGATATCTCCTAAAGCAAAACTTCATTGAAATGACTTCCAATGGCTCTGAAACCTATTCCAATAAACTCAAAATGTCGAAATTAGCCAAAAATGACTATTCATTCATAAAATATGGTCGAAATCCCCAAGAGTTATGACCCAAAAAATAATTTTCCCAATCACTCCTAAGAAAGCTCCTCCAAAACTGGAAGAAATCTAGTTAACTCCGTCAATTTGGCAACCGACACCGAATATGGAGGTCCACCAGCAGAACCGCTAGGCAGACTGGCAATTAACTTAAATGTTGAACCTCCGCATGTGAACGTGCCTGAGTTGACAGTTTAAAACTGCGCGTTTTACCTTGGAACCCGAAGTTGTGGTTCCATATCCACCAACCGTTTGCATTTAAATATTTTAAAACCCGCCATGTAAACGTGCTGGAGTTGACATAGAACTAACCGCTAGTTGAAGTGTGTGTCATGGTCACAGGCGCGTTGACATATGGTGGGGGGCTGGCCTTCCCAACCCCCAAATACGAAAAATGTAAGCAATAAGTTTAAGCGACAGCCTATTTTGGTAAGAACCATGGTGTAGGCGGATTGGTGAATGCTCTTGCCCGCACTCTAGAAGGTCGGTTGTTCGAATCATGCAGCCTCCAAAAATTTTACACAACCTTTCGACCTCTGGCCTGGGGCCACGTGGCAGCCTCCGGGCTAGCCATGTGGCACCCACTCATTGGCCCAAAAAACATTAATATAAAAAAATATTTCAAATTATATATATATTTTTTGAAAATTTTCATACAAGTCAAACATAGTCAAAATTTCATTTTTTGGAGTTTACTGGGCTTTTCAAACCTTCGTAACTTCTGCATACGACCTCTGTTTTGCTAACCGTTCACGGCACCAGAATCACAGCGACGAGACCTTTTCGGTCGCTCAGGTTCGAAACACTTTTGAGCACTTTCATTTTTGAGCATTTTTTAGCAATGGACATGATCTCTTGATTAGACATAGTCCCATATTTGCATAATCTAGCAATTTTTGGGGCTCTAGATGGTTTTCTTATCCTTATTGGTGATGATTTGGATCTCACATTGTCTCTAAGAGAATTTTGGGGGTTTATTATGAGATTGGAACCTTTTTTTTTAAAACTAGAAAGGGTATATATATTTGTATTAAAACGTGCTTGCACGCGATACAAAAAAGGGACTTTTTACAACAAAATTGCAATTTTCCTTGGTTGTGAATATTACAATTTGTCCCACTGTTATCCGAGTTTTTACATTAGCCATTCCATTTTAAAAATTTCGAAATAATTTCCTTCCACTATAGACCTTACCGAATTGAGATAATAGGTATATACATGTGTGTTTAGACATAAACACAATTTGCAGGTGTCAGAGGAGATTATTCTTCCATTAGAGTTGGGGAGTTGAGGTATAGCGACTTCGGCACCTCCTCCCGCTTCTTGATATTGTCTGCTAGTTTTAGTTTCAACCCGTCTATTTGCAGTTTGAGGTCTTACACCTCGTCTTCAAGCCTCCATATTTTCTCCTTCTTTTCCAGTTTTCATTCCTCGATCTTGATTGCATCCTTGTGGTGTTGGTGCACACACATCTGCAACACTACAATTCCATTTCGGAATTATCCATGTTCCATGGTATAGGTATCACAATTCAAATTACTACTCCCAGAACCACGAGCCCAATCGACACTTCCACTCTCGGTTCTGGGCCTGTAGAGGCCCCAAGAGCCCGATGCAATACTCTCAGAAGCATAACTCACATTTTCGCTTGTCATGTTAGACACAGGTGACTCAAACCTGAACGCAGACTCCAGGACACCTATAACCCTCGACCTGCTGAGATACCCAAAAAAATATAAGTACACATAGAAAACAAAGGAGTCGGTACACAGGAAGGTCACTGAGCTCACAGATTCCCCAGAGAGGTAATTCACGGTTTCCGAAATCACAAACTCCAGAACTAAAATAATCCTCGACTTCCTATAAGACCCAAAACTCCAGAATTACAGAACACAGGAACCCATGCCAGTGCACAGGTAATTCGATACCACCACCGACCCTGTAGACAGATTAGAGCTCGGACCCTCCTCACCAATTCCCCAGGTTCCAGTATTTTCCAAGAGAACCCAATGGCCTCCATGCAGAAACAAGAACCCCCAGAGCACCACCAACCAACCCTTCAACTCACTAACCCAACCATTTCTCAGATTACCTTTCCTCTTGACTCTCTGCCACAAACATGGGGAAAATAATCACGTAGCCTCCACATCCCCATCTTTGGGATTTCTTAAAATACTCAGACCGATATTCCTTAAATAGCCACTAGTTGTATGCCAGTGAAGGAGGAGCGATGTCATGGTACCTGTGGTACTCGAATCCCAATGCTGATCCATTATTTTCGTAAATCACCTTGCTTCTCCAAACTCCATAGACACCTTCTTCCCACACTTCACCTGCATGTTCCAGGGCCCAGGGAGTAAATGCTTCTCCCATATATTCTCCATTCCCACAAACCAAGTACCAAATTGCCAGCGTTTGTAATCATATTTGAGCAAGGGGAATAATAACCACATGCCTGGGATTATGGAGGGACCAAGTGGTAGATGGTCGAGCTGCAAGAGGCCACTAACTCGATTGAGTTTAGAATACGGCTTGCCACAAGAGCTGAGGGTGAGGTAGGGGCAGTTAATATCGATAGAACTAGCCATAATAAAAAAATTTCAAGGGACGACTGAGGCTTGGCCACTTGTTGAAGGATGGGAGGGGGAGGTTTTCGTGCCAACATGGAAGGGTAAGGGTGGGGGAGAGGGGGGGGGTGTGGGGGAATTGTAGGAAATGAGGAGGGGTGGTTAAAAGAGAGGGCACAAGGGGATAGGGAGAAGGGGAGGGAGCCAACAAGGATTCCGAGTAATAGACCAAAATTCCAGGGGGAGGGGCAGGGGGAGAGGGCCAGGGAGCGGGAGGGGGATTTGGAGATAGCAAAGATACATGGATTTTAAGACAATCAAACATATTCAGCGGACCAAAGGAACTGTCCATATTCCCATTTGTATGGTTGTAACAATTCTTTGCCTTAGGATTCCTAATCACATTTAAGGAATATAAATGTGGCCTTCAATCCCATTCACCTCCGTATCTTCTTCTTTAATTCAACAAGCCACATTAGCTTATTTATCTGCCTCTTTTTTGTGTTCCCCTTAGGATGTGGTAGAAATTCAGTTCATCTAGAAGAGGGGTCAGATTTTGATTTCTATTTATAACATGGTTTATGAGGGTGATATTAGCATGGGTGTTATTTCTCATGTGGTTTATTATTATCATGGAGTCTCCCAATATTTGGAGCCTCTTGATACCTTTGGTTATGGCTAATTTAATTCCAAAGAGAAGCCCATAAACCTCATCTTGGTTTTTAGTTTTCCGGCCTAAACTCGAGGCATACCTGTCTTCGATGTTTCCATCGGGAATTATGAGAATCCCTCCCCTCCCTCCCCCTCCTGCCACCCGAGGATTTCCTTTTGAAGCCCCATCAAATTGAAGATTCCATCTCTTTGAAATTTTCCGCCACTCTTCCAATTATTTGAAGGAAAGTTTTAGGATCCACTACGTATCATTTGTGTGCTATTTTATTCTTAGTTTTGGGGCTGGGGGATTGACCCACCTACCCATCCAAGCTAATTCTTCTTGATCTAGTGAGGGGTACAGCTCGATCCTATGCAACTCCATGCACTCTGCAATGGAATTATAGGCCCCAGACATCGCTAAAGGTCTATCCATCCGGAATATAGCCCTATTTCTCACCAACCAAACATGCCAACATATATACTTGGGGAGGGCTGACCAGATGCAAGGGAAGGAAAATGTGGCCTGAAGGAAGCTCGAGTAAGGCTTGGGCCAAGAGAGGAAGAATAAGAGGATGTTGGAAGGCCACTTGAATCTACTAAACAAAGGCCCAAGAGCCCCCGCCCAGACCTGCTTAGTTTTGTTTCACTATAAGAAGAGGTGATTTATGGATTCCTCCTCTTGTTCACATAGAGGGCATCTTGAAGGGCCAATTTGTCCTTGTTTTTGGAGGTTTTCAGCAGTTAATATTTTTTTGTGAGCTAGAGCCCAACAAAAGAAGTTTACTTTTTGGATTGCGTTGGGCTTCCATATTTGATTCCAGATGGGAGATTTCAGGGGGACCTGAGTTGAGGAGAGGAAGTAATCATATCTTTTTTTGACTGAGTATTTACCATTCATCCATCTCTAGTTGTCTTAAACGCTATAGTATATACGGGTACAACCTCTAAGTTTTTATAATAGCTTGTCCCTTTGGTTGATAAAGTCCTCCAGGATATTCTCAAGCTTCTATTTCTGCCATTTTCCGTTCTGTTTCCAATAAGATATTTGGTCCAACTTTACCACTCCTCTTTGTCTCAATAGGACGTGGATATCCCACAGGTCCATATCTTGATCTAAGGAAACCCTCCCGAGGATGGAGACTTTGAATATATCTATTATGTCTCCTTTACAAGAAAATTTGCTAGTTTTATTCCTTATTATGGAAGAAGTAGACTTGATGAGAGCCCCGATGGGTGAGCCAACAACATCCCTTTCTCAATTCCCAAGCCGGGGGAAGTAATTTTCTATGATCACTCGCGTCCACCACAGGTTTGGATATATTGTCATGTTTCAGTAAAGTTTGGCCTCCAACACAACATTGGCCAATATTGGTTCTCTAATCCCTTGAATCCACCATGTTTCCCGGGGAACCTGAATGTTTTCCAGTTCACAAGGTGATATTTCTTTGTATTAACCTTCCCACAAAATATTCCTTATGTACATCCCCAGTTGATGCAAGACATAGTTTGGGGCTTGTAACTGATCTGAAAATGGAAGTGTTTGTAAATGTTGTGCAAAGTATCCATTTCCATTTAATTAAGTGTGCAAAATGTTCTCCATGAGTTGCAGGTTAAACAAAGTAATTTTGGTAAGGTTTCTAAGTCTTATGTGTGAGGTTTTGTTATTTAAATTTACTGTTTAACATCTTAAATCAGAAATACACTGCAGATAAACTTCACCATAACATCACACAACAACATGATGAGGCATTTCACCCCTCCTGGGCTACATCTGCCAAGTCCAAGGCTCCCAATGGGCATGTACTTGCTCTTTTAAATTTTCTCAAAATGGTTATATAGAGAAAAATATGCCTAAAAAGGAAAAACCAGCTATGAAATTGACCTCAGAAGACAAAAATGAGCTAAAAATGGCTTTTGTATCACCTTAAACAGTGAAGTACAACCCAAAACAGCTCCGTTTCCTTGATGGCTCTGATGGCTCTCCAAGCTTCCTTGAAGAAAAAGTGGCTGTATAAAACCTTTTTTCACTCTACAACCTCTCCGAAACTCTCCAAAATGCTGAAGAAAGCCAAAATTGACTAAAATTTCGTCCAAATTGGTCCAATATTGAAGAAGTTATGACCTAAACAAATTTCTGCCCAATGTCCCTTGAAAACCCCACCAAATGTGGGTTAACTGCAGTTAACCGCGCTAAAAATGGCCTAAGGCCAAAAATGGCAGACTGCGCCCCAAATTTTTCGGTGGTTAGTGGTTGGAATTTATTTTCATGTGGTGGTGGTCACATGCAGTCTCTGTGCGAACCGCCACAAAAACTGCATTTAAAAACGTTACAAACCACGTATTACAATCCATGGAATTTATTGTCTCCGTGCTGTCACATGTTGTGGTTTGGATAAGCGGTTAAGCCCTTAACCGCCGACACTAAATGTTGAGCCACTTTTGAGCCACGGTTCTACGCCATGGTCTCGTGGATATGGGGGATGGCCCCCTTTGTCGCCCAACCACATCTCATTTAAACTTTAAATACAAATTCAAACCATTATATGTTAAGAACTTCTTGTAGCTCGGGCGGTCGGGCGCTTGTGCTTGCAGGGGCTAGACCCGCATTCGAATCCGGCGGAGTGCAAACAAATTTTTGATACGCCAATTTCTCCACGGCCTGGGGCCACGTGGCAGCCTCCAGGATTGCCACGTGGCACCCTTTGATTGGCCGAAATCAAATAAAGTCAAACCAAAGATGAATCCCATGATGCCACTTGGCGTATTCTAATAAGCTTGTATGGAATATTCTTTGGAATATTCCAAAGAATATATATTTTTTAAATTTTTCCAAATTCAGAAAGTCAACTTTGTTCAACTAATTTTTTGAAGGATACTGAAGATTTCAAACCTGCATAACTTTCACATATGACGTCAGATTTGAGTCTCGTTCATGGCGCCAAAATCACAGAGACGAGGCCTTTCCAGTTGTTTAAGTTGTAACCAATTCTAAGCACTTCCATTTTTTAGCATTTTTTCAACTTGGACCTCAGCTCCTAATCACACCTCCTAAATGGGAAGCTTTTGGACCCCAAAAACTCACTAAAATACTGAAATTGATATGTATAATGACTAAGAATACTTCACCCTCTTCTCTTCAGCCTCAAAACACTTGCCCTGCATGGATAATGACTTTGAACCACAACTAGAAAGCAATTCACACTTCCCTTCCTCAATGCTTATCCTCCTGTCAAGAGCTGCCTTTCTTGCACTCACTCAGAAAATTTATGGCGAGAAATTTGCAGAAGGAATCTGAACATCGCTACCTTGATCAATGATCCAAGGTGGCTCAAACATAAGTCGTGCAACATGCGACATCGACAACAAGTTGACATGAAATGCGCTATACAATTGACACAAAATCAATGTAAAAAGTGTGCAACACAATCGACACAAGTCGACAAACATGTGTGACACAATAGACACAAGTCGATAAACAACATGATACGTCTTGACAAACACAAGTGCATGTATCAATGTACAATGAACCTATTTACAGTTCGCTATTTACACATACAACTTCCATGCATATGTACACCTTTAACTCTTCCTTTCAAGAACCAAAAAGTACATAATCCCAAAAACATGTGGGTGACTAAAGAGATGAACTAAAAAATATTGCTACAATATAAGTGAGTATCATACTCATATTTTACACCTCCACAGCGAAATTTTGCAACAACAAAGAAATTCCTTCAACTGAACTGCATTTATATGCAATCTTGCATCAAACTTTTCAACAGAAATACATGCATACAACCAAAATGTGTATATGTACAAAAGAGTATTTATTACTATGTTAAGAAGTCCATCCACTTCTTTCCAAGCCACCTCCATGGCGAATTTTTCTACTGCAACACTTCTTCATGTGAATCTTCCATTTTCACATCGATAATGGAATCCATAGTTCCACTTGTGCCAATCTTCCTGTCCTTTTGATGCATGTGCTTTGGATGACCAGTTGGATGCAAAGTCCAACAATGAGAGACATCATGTCCCTTCTTTTGGCAAAATGTGCAAATATTATGCACCTTCTTTGAAAGTTGTCTTTGCCTCATTTTCTTCCTATATGCTTTCTTCCTCATCCATCATCTTGAAACATGATGGTTAAATTGACCACAAAATGTACAACAAAATTTTCTTCCATTTAAGCATGTAAAATTATCATGCTTTGCAGAAACACAATCAAATTGATCATGAGAATATTTATACCTGTTGTGCTGCTTCAAATGTTCATCCTTTTTGTCTTCATGAGAAGATGAACTAGTAGAGGCTACGACTTTCATTTTCTGACTAACATCACCGTTTTTGTCTTGAAAACTGTCTGAACTTGCATGCATGCCATAAGCTGCATGTTTACCATCTTCTTGCTGCAACAAAGGCTTAAATCAATGGCAATCATCTTTGAAACAAATTTGACATATTTGTATCTTAGGAATTGGAATAAAGGTTCTCTTTAAAGTAGCATCACATGCCTTCAAAGATTTGGAATTTTCACCATTAAACTACACATAACCAAGACCAAGATTCTTGGGTCGTTCCTCAACAAGAACAGGTTCAACCATGCCTTGTGCATGCTTACCTAACCCCTTGCCTTCATAGCCCATTTCAATCATTAATTTGGACCCTATTCCCTTTGTATGTTTTTCGAAAGAACCAACACATCTTTCTAAAGAGGAAACTGAAGACAAATTAGAATGGATTACCTCTTCCTCATGCATTTTATTGGTCAAAGCCTCTTGGGCTTGATGGAGTTGCCTCTCCATATGATGAAATTTTTGAAGAATCTCTTTCTTCTCTTCCTTCATGGCAAACAACCGTTCATGCAGTTCAGTACTTTCTCTTTTATCCTCAAACAAAGTCTGTACCATATCCTTTAATATAATAGAGTCAAGCTTCATATCATCATTGAATAATCTTGTGAAGGAGGAAACTTCACTTGTAAAAGTTGTCATTATGATGTCAATGAAAAAATTAACTTCAACAGAGTTCTCAAAGCTTTTCAAAACAAATGACAAAACTTTTAACCAAATGGATGTAAAGACCAATTCTTGTTCGAGCAGCCAAACAACAAACAAACTCCAAGATCTTCTTAACAACAATCATCAAGAGGGTTTGTGTTCCAATGGAGACCTTAAGGTACTTTGGGGTAAGGAAGAAGCCTTCAGCCCTTACTTCCTTTTTTGTTCTCTCCAAGACTTAGCTAATCAGTAGCTATCCCCAAAACTCAAGCAAACTTAAACAACAATCAGTTTTCCAATAGTAAAATAGTCAATCTTTTACACTGTTTAAACACCTTTTCTTGACAACATGCTCATGGCTACTTCTTATCTCTTAAACTTCAGCCAAGTAAGCCTCAAAAACCTCTAATGCAGTCTTTCAAACAAATCCTTTTGCATAAGAAAAATACAGAGAGAAACACTAGCTCTCCTAATGCTCAAAAACACCAGCTCTAATACCAAGTGATCTGAAAATGGAAGTATTTGTAAATGCTGTGCAAAGTATCCATTTCCATTTAATTAAGTGTGCAAAATGTTCTCCATGAGTTGCAGGTTAAACAAAGTAATTTTGGTAAGGTTTCTGAGTCTTATGTGTGAGGTTTTGTTATTTAAATTTATTGTTTAACATCTTAAATCAGAAATATACAACAAATAAACTTCACTATAACATCACACAACAACATGATGAGGCAGTTCACCTCCTCCTGGGCCACATCTGCTGGGTCCAAGGCTCCCAATGGGCATGTCATTGCTCTATTAAGTTGCTCAAAATGGTTATACAGAGAAAAATATGCCTAAACAGGAAAAAATAGTTGTGAAATTGACTTCAGAAAGCAGAAATAAGCTAAAATGGCTTTTGTTTCACCTTAAATAGTGAAGTACAACCCAAAACAACTCCATTTCCCTGATGGCCCTGATGGCTATCCAAGCTTCCCTGAAGAAAAATCGGTTGTATAACACCTCTGTTCACTCTGAAACCTCTCCCAAACTCTCTAGAATGTTGAAGAAAGCCAAAATTGACTAAAATTTCATCCAAATTGGTCCAATATTGAAGAAGTTATGACCTAAACAAATTTATGCCCAATGTCCCTTGAAAACCCCACCAAATGTGGGTTAACTGAAGTTAACCATGCTAAAAATGGCCAAAGGCCGAAAATGGTAGACTGCCCCCCAAATTTTTCGGTGGTTAGTGGTTGGCATTTATTGTCATGTGGTGTTGGTCACATGTGGTCTTCGTTCGAACTGCCACCAAAACTGCATTTAAAAACGTTACAAACCACGTATTACAATCCGTGGCATTTATTGTCTCCGCGTTGTCACATGTTGTGGTTTGGATAGGCGGTTAAGCCCTTAACTGCTGGCGCTAAATATTGAGCCACGGTTCTACGCCATGGTTTCGTGGATATGGGGGCTGGCCCCCTTTGCCGCCTAACCACATCTCATTTAAACTTTAAATACAAATTCAAACCATTATATGTTAAGAACTTCACGTAGGCCAGGCGGTCGGGCGCTTGTGCTTACAGGGGCTAGACCCGCGTTTGAATCTGGCAGAGTGCAAACAAATTTTTGATACGCCAATTTCTCCACGACCTGGGGCCACGTGGCGGCCTCTGGGCTTGCCACATGGCACCCTTTGATTGGCCAAAATCAAATAAAGTCAAACCAAAGACAAATCCCATGATGCCACTTGGCGGATTCTAATAAGCCCGCAGGGAATATTTGAAGGGAATATTCCAAAGAATATTCTTTTTAAATTTTTTCCAAAGTTAGAAAGTCAACTTTGGTCAACTGATTTTTTGAAGGATACTGGAGGCTTTAAACCTGCATAACTTTCACATACTACGTCGGATTTGAGTCCTGTTCGTGGCGCCAAAATCATAGCGACGAGGCATTTTCGATCGTTCAGGTTGCAACCAATTCTGAGCACTTCCATTTTTGAGCATTTTTTCAACTTGGACCTGAGCTCCTGATTAGTAACACCAAGAATTGATAGAGGGGGATGGCCGAGAGGACAGACTTCACAATAATTGTTCTTGTTGCAGTATTGAGCCATTTACCCCCCATAGTTCACAATTTTTTCCTTTATCTTATCAGTGACTTTTTGCTACGCCTCTGGGGCTGCTCTTCTTAAGGATATAGGGATTCTGAGGTAGCAGAATTCCTTCCAAACTCTCATTGATTTAAACCCAAGAATCTCCTCTATTTTTTTCTCCCTTTGACTTGAGATGTTCCAACAGTATATGTGACTCTTGCTATCATTAGTACCCCCACCAAAGGTATTTAGAAATCTGTCCAAGTTCCTTTTGAATATTCTATAAATTATTGATGAATCTCCTCCCAAAAAGATTGTATCATCCAAAAATTGGCCATGGTTTATACTTCTTATCCCTTCCTTATACCTTATGCTAGGGAGGTTGGTTCTTTCTTGTTCGAGATGTCAACTCAGAGCCTTATCTAAGATGATGCATAAGAAATGGGATAGAGGGCGCCCTTGTCTCAACCCCCTGGAGACTTTGAAGAACACAACAAATCTACCATTGACTAGAGGGGCAATCCAATGAGAGGAGATACATAGTTTGATCCATCTTATGAATTTTTCTCCTATTCCCATTTTCTTGAGAATATTCCAAAGAAACTCATGTTTTACTCTATCGAAGGCATTTTCCATGTCCAACTTGATAACCATACCTTCATCCCCCCTTCTCCAGCTTGAGTCTATGGCCTCTTAGATCACGAGGATGATATTTTCAAAGATTTGTTTGCCTATCACAAAACCTCCTTGGTTGTCAAATATCATGATGGGTAGCAAAGGCCTGAGTCTAAGGGCTAGGATTTTAGAGAAGATTTTACAGGAAACATTGCAAAGAGAAATGGTCTGAATCTTGAAAAGGAGGAAGTGTTAGCTTCTTTGGGGATTTAAGCCAGAAGGAGGATTTGATGCTCCCTCTCAAGACAAAATTCTTGAATGAATATCCCACCATTTTGCATAAATCCTTCTGGTCAATGTCCCAGAAAAAGGTGGTATAAGCTAGCTGTGAAGCCATCTGGACCCGGGGCTTTGTCTGGAGAAAAGGAGGAAACCGCTCTCTTTATTTCCTCCTTTGAGGAGGGAGGGAAAGTTTTAGGTTCATCTCCTCCCTGATTACTTCCGGGATGGGGTCGAGGAACCCATCCTCGTCTTCAACTTCCTGTCTAGGGTCCCTAGCATAAATATTCCCAAAATGTTCCACAACAACAAGCTTAAGTTCCTCGAAGCTATGAATAGTTTTCCCTTCATGACTGATTTGCGATGTCTTGTTTTTCTATTCTCTGAATTTGAATTTTTTGTGGAAAAATTTGGTGTTTCTATCCCTAGCCTTTAGCCAACTATTTCTTGACTTCAACCTCCAATAATATTCTTCTTTCCTGAGGTTCATATGGATGGTTTTGAAAGTTTCAGCTTCCTTCTGGAAATCCAATACAATAACCTCATTCTTTTCCATATTACCTTGAATAGAAACCAATTTTTATTCATTGTTTTTACACTCGCCAATCTTCTCGAGTTGTTTTCCTTTGCCCATTTTTAATATCTGTTTTCAATATGTGGATTTTCCTTTCCTAGATGGTGTTCGGGTTTCCCTCAAACCAAGCCTCCCAAGAGAGGGCCACCAGATCAAGGAACTCCTGAGATTCAAGCCACAAAGGAGAGAACCGAAAAGGGATGAGACCTAGGTCTTGGGGCAAGGAGAGCAGAAGGGAAATTGGGCGATGGTCAGAGCTTAACTAGGGAAGGATGGAGGATTCCAGCTAGATGTTGGGAGTGAGAAGATTATCAGAGACAATAAATCTTTCTAGTTTGGTAGCAATGTACCCCAATCCCACTCTTTTGTTTGTCCAAGTGTACATGAACTTCTTTGGTTTAGCATAAAAAATATTTAGGGATATCGTTAAGTCTTACATGTTTTCCTGGAAGGCATCCCAAACTGAAGTTCCCCCTCTCTTCTCAGTTCGACTCATGGTGGTGTTGAAATCTCCACCCATGACACAATTTTCGCCATAGTCAGAATCTTTAGCTCCATCAGGGATTTTCAACATTCTTTCTTCTCCTGGAAGTGAGTAGGCATGTAAACATTTATAATAGTGAATAGATGCTTCAAATCAATGTGAGAAAATGAGGTTGTGATCCAATGAGTGAATTTAATGGATCTTACTAGTTTAAGTTTCGTCGGATTCCATAGAGTGCACAATCCTCTCGATGCTCCCCGTGAAATTACTATCTCGATATTGCTTTGGCTCTAGATCTTGTTATGGGATGCTTGAATAATTTTCTCTTCCAACTTTGTCTCTTGCAGAAGTGTGGTGGCTGGGTTTTATTTTTTGATCTGAGATTTGAATTCCTTTAGTCTCTTATCTGTTCCAAGCCCTCGACAGTTCTAAGAGATTATATTCATTTATCACTTTTTTGGGTTTCCTGCACCCTTTCTAGGGCCTGTGCTATTTCCTTTTTTACCTCCCCCTCCTTTGTTTCCGACTCCAGCTAGCTGTCGAGGGATGGTGTGTTGGAACCCAAGTTCCTTGTATTTTTATGTCTTTTCCTTTTTGATTTCATTGTTTGTCTTTCTCCCTGGTCTTTTCCCTTTATCACCTACCTTCTTTGTTCTAGCTATTACTGGGTTTTAATCCGCAGAGATGAGGCGAGTTGAAGTGCTTGGGCCTTCTTTTGATGATTGAAATCATTCTTCGCTTTCTTCCTCTGAGGATGATTCTTCATAGCTACTCGATGTTTCAAGACTTGAGTTTGAAAAATTAAGGGTTCTAGAGGGATGAGGTTTTGGTCCTGGCACTAATCCGAGGAAATTCTAGGCAACCAATCCGAGGGGAGTAGCCACCCCAACAAAATGCAGATCTCCCTCAACTAAATCCGCAGTAGTTCCTAACACATCGAAGGGGATTTCCAAGCCTGGTCCCAAAGCCAAGGAAGACCAGGCTCCAAGGTGGAGGGGAGGCCCCCCACTCCGAGGGACCGAGTGGGTCTTGGGAGGGCCCTCCTTTTAAGGTTGCTGAGCATTTTTTCTCCTTTTAACCTATTGCCATTGTTCCTTTGCTTCTTCTACTGGAGGTGTTTGGGCCTCCAGGTGCTTGGGGCAGTTTTTGGCAAAGTCGCCATATTCATGGCACAACGTGCACTTGAAGGGCAATTGGTCATAGTCCACTTCCTGAATATGGGACCAGTTATCCATATAAAGAGTTACAACTGCTGGGAGGCCATTTTGAAGAACAACCTTTGTACAAATCCTAGCACAAGAAAAGAGACCATCCTTGGGTTCAAAACATTTTATGTATTTCCCAAGGGATTTTCCAATCAGTATGAAAGTTGCATCATTCCAATAGTGGAGAGGGAGGTACAAAAGCTTTACCAAGACCGAGACAAAGGTCCAGGTATAACCCTTGAGTACCCATGAAATAAGGAACACTACGAAAGACCAGATCCCTATCACGGGTGCATCTTTCTTCCTCTTATTCTTCTTCCGCCATGTGTCATTCTGTTGAAAAAGTAACTAAATTCAAAGAAACTATGAAGAAGTGGGAAAAATCCTTGATTCCAAGTCTCGAGCTCAGTAGAAATAAGTGGAGGTCAAATTTTAAAAGTTTTATGGGGATAATATTAGTGGAACCTTTTCTAAAGAACAATTATCTTAATTGCAATAATTAGAATCTTTACATCATTCCATACTAGAGTAAGAAAAATGTACTTGGAGGCTTAAGATTAGAACCACATGGATCAAAGAAGGTGATAATAATGTGAAATTCTTCCATCGTTTTGTAATTATAAAAAAAAAATGAGAGTCGATCCAGGATATTAAAGCCTTAGATGGATCTTTAGTTCATTATTTTAAGTATAAGGCAAAGGAAGGTGTTCGTCATTTCCATTCCCTTTTCCATTAGCTCGAAGAGTGTTTGATTTAGGAGATCCTTAAGGTGATCTCTAAGTTCCTTCCACTACTTTCAGAATAAATGAAATATTTGTTGGCATAAGAAGTCATGAAATTTGAAGTTCTTATAGATCTTTCATCCATGCAAAAAGGTAAGAGTCCTAGGTCAGATGGTCTTATGGTAGAATTATTTCTTGGTTTTTATGAGTTAATGAAGTATGACTTGTTAAAGGTGGTCAGGTGTGACAACCCCGCTAATTTCCTCTTGATAACATTGTAACATGTCTATAATTAAAAATATATAAATAATTGAGATATGGGTTATGAATTCCAAAGTTTGGGAAGGGAGATTTCTTGAGGAGGCTGGTTTTTTTAAAAGATAATCAAGAAGGCTGATTGGCATGTTTTAATTGGTTAATTGTGTTTTAAATTTAGTTGGTGGAAAAAGGACGATCCCATGCCCCTCTTGGGAAAATTGACAAGTAAAAAGGACAAGTTAAAAACAAGTATGGGTTGCGTTGACAGGTTGGAAGAGTAGGCTAATTAGTGGTGTAGGGAGTTGTCACAATAAAATCCCCATGGCCACATAAAAATAGAATCATAATTACTGAGACCAAGGGGGAAAAATGTGTGTATTCCCATGCAACGAAGAAACGGTTGCAACAACACTAGTGGGAGGTTATGGGAAAAAAACCTATCGATACACGAGAAAAAAAACAAGAAGAAAATGTGAGAGAGAGCGCAAAAAAGGGGATGGATAAATTGATGCATTTATCCATTCATTCTTCCATACAGAAAGGTAAAGAGTCAAAAAGGGGAAAATAAGTGAAAATTTTCTCACAAAGAGGAAGGAAAGAAGAAAATTTAGTTGACAGGGATAGTCATTGGGTAACAAAATAACTGAAGAAACCGAAGAGGGATTATTGGATGAGGTGAGAGAGCAGTGGTTTGCCTAAGGGCTAAAAAAACCACCAAAATTGCCTTGCCTTAAGAAACCACTGGGAATTTTTGGGATTTAGGAGCCTATTTGATAGGAGAAAAAGACACTAAGGTACTCAGAGGCTGAGGAAACACCAAGTGTGGACTTGGGCTGGGAACACTGGTGCTTGCACTCACAAAATAACTACCTGAAAAGGTGGTCTCTATGCTCCCATGGTAGTTTATCTAGTTAAGGAACCTTCCCATAATGATGTTTCATCCTCCAATGATTGAGGAGTCACTTACCTAAGGATTTAAGAAACTACCAAGTGTAGCTTGCCTTAGGAAACCATTGGGAAGTTTGTGGACTGAAAAATATATTGATCTATCAATAGCTTGTCAGTTGAAGAACATTCCCATGTTATAATGAAATATTCTTATGGATTAGAGATGTGATTATTTATGTATGCAAAAAACCCCTGTGCTAAAGCTGACTGGATTAAAATCCCTGTGAGATGACAGTGGGAAAACTATTGAGAATGTTTGAAGGAAAATGATCATTATGTATGTGTTATAATCAGGATATCTCGATAATTAAATGAATGTAAGAAAATCCATTGTGAATGATAGGTTCTCATCACAGACCATTCTTATGGAAGAATGGTTGCTTATATTTGTAACATGCATACATATCAATGGCTTGTTGGGATAACATAATGAAGTTATCCAATGAGATTCTTGATTATGTGAGGAATCAATGGGTACGAGAAATCCCTAATTGATTGATGATTTTAATTATCATGTGATTATAACTTTTATATGCCCATGTTGTATCATTTTGATGACAAAGAAATGTTGATGGTTGTGCCAATAATTAAATTAAATACTAGCCATAATCATTGATCATGGGATTGGACATGTAATCCAATGAGCATCGTGCTAATTCCAAAAGAGAGTTCAATGGAGTAGAGATGCTTTGATGATAGTCAGACTGTGAACCCATAAGGTTTGCTGGCTAAGAATCACAGAACAATGGTTGTGCACCTGGGGCTAATAAACCCAATTGATACTTGTTGGTTGAGAACTCCTGAGAGGTTGAGGGAGCCCAGGGATAGTGGGATGATAACACTTGATGTCGTCTAAGGGTAAGAATGAGAACACAACTGAAAGCACCACTAAGGAGTTGTTGGTAAAGTGCACTCATATTCCTATAAGAGTAACACAAATGGAAGCACCATTGAGAAATTGTTGGTAAAGTGGACTCATATTCCTGCAAGAGTAACACGGCTGAAAAAAATCCTTATCTATACATATGTCTCTCCAAAAGCTAAATTGAGACTGTTTATACTCTGCATTAACCCCTACGTTGATTTGTAGCCATTGTGATGTATCGATGAGGAGATATTGAGAACACCTAATAAATGGGCTCCGTAAATAACACCTGTGTGAATGCATGAGCACCCATTCAAGGGACTGGATTTTAATATGAAGCTGATGGGAAACTGAAGGTAGTGGAATAATCACATTGAGTATTTTTCCTTGAGGCTAAGAAAACACTCAGTGTCAATAACCACACTAACCGATTAATTTGGAGTTGTGCTAAATGTAGTGCCTTGGGGGATGAGAAGACATTTAGATTTCATAAGCCTAAAAGACAAGGAGTACAAGAAATATAATTTAAATTATTACAATTTATGTATGATGAATCTCATGAGAGATTGTATGCCATGATATAATAAATCATGGGAATTTCCCGGTTTGGATGAACGAAGTTGGCTGAAAAGAAAAACAACAACAACTTTAAGATATCAGAGTGTGCAATAATGTTGGATTTTGGAGGCGAGTAGCACTCCAAGAAAAGGCAAAGCTATCAAGCTAGATTGGGTGTAGCAAAAGCTCAAAAAACTACAAAACATACACTGAAGTGGTTGATCTAATATAGTTTTATGCTTATTTATTTGTTGGTCAAGAACCCGTGGATGTAAAATGCAATTGTAATTGAGCTGAATTATAAAGCTCATTGTGGTTTATGGTTGGTTTAAATCATGTTTCTCTTTATGTTTGGATATAGAACACTGAGAATAGTGTTCCTCCAAGGGGTTAGGGTTTATGATATCCCCTAGATAATTCCCTCTTGATAACATTGTAGCAAGTCTGTAATTAAAAATATACAAATAACTGAGATATAGGTTGGTTGTTTTAAATTCTAGTCAAATAGGTTGACTGGTGTGTTTTAATGGGTTTACTATGCTTTAAATTTAGTTGGTGGATATAGGACAACCCCATTCCCATCTTGGGGAAACTAACAACTAAAACAAGTATCGGTTCTGTTGGCAGGTTGGTAGAGTAGGCTGAGGAGTGGTGTATGGAGCTATCACAAAAACAACCCCACGACCACATGAAAATATAAGCACCATGAGTGAGACCGAGCAAGGGGAAAGAAGGTGTGTATGCCCACACAAATAAGAAATTGTTTGAACAACACTAGTGGGAGGTTACAGGAAAAGATCTCTTGGAACACTATAACGACAATAGGAAGAATATTTGAGAGATAATGTAGCAAGGGTATGGAGGGATTGATGCATTCATGCATTCGTTCTTCCATACTGAAAGGATAAGGGTCATAAAGGTGAAAAGAAAGGAATATTTCCTAACAAAGAGGAAGGAAACATGATAAGAGATTTATTGGGTAGAGTTGCTGGGTAACATATTGGCTGAAGACAACCAAGAGGGTTTGCTGGTTGAGGTGAGAGAGCAATGGTTTTCCTAAGGATTGAGGAACCACCAAGAGTGGCTTTCCTTAGGAAATTACTGGGAAGTTTGGGGGTTTAGGAACCTAATGGCCAGGGGATAGAGACTCTTAGGTACTTGCGGGTTGAGAAAACATCAATTGTGGCCCTCAGCTGGGAAAAATGTTGCTTGCACTTGTTGATTCACAAAGGTGGCTTATTATATGCAACCTCTAGGCTTCTCATTCAATTGTCAACCCAGGGAAAGTCTTCTTATTTCAAGAGTGTAAGCACAGTATATGCGAGTGAGGTCGACTGATAGTTACTCTATATTGCTTATGAAAAGGATTATATAATTCTCGAAGTTCGATCAACTCAAAGAGAAATGAAATGGTAAAATGCAGCTAACTATTTTGTCTAGCTCAGAAGGAGACAAACCTATGATTGAACAGCATAATGATGATTTGAACAACAATCTTAATGAATTGAATAACAACCTTAACGAATTGAACAACAACCTTAATGAATTGAACATCAATCTGAATAAATTGAATCAGCAATTACTTATATAATTTTGCAATGTAATTCTCTTTGCAAACTGACTAATTGACATCTTTATGTACTTAATCAATAATTGGACGCCTTATTGTACCGAGGGAACAATCTAATTTGTAAATATAGATAACATTGAACAATGATTACTCTAAGATTCATAAATCAACTACAAAGGCGTTGGGAGAAAATGAAAACATCTAGCAACGATAAAGCATTACTATAAACCAGAAAGCATGAATGCTAAACTATTCTGATGAAAGAGAAACTGCAACCTCATGTATTTCTATTTTATTGAGTGGAAAAGTAATTTAAAAACTTCATCAAATAACTGGACATCAATTCTGTAACTAACACACAACACGGAAATTGGTGAGGAAACTCCCAGGGGTTGGGCCCATACCACCAGAAGTTCCAACGTAATGAAAAACTCAAGAGATGATTGTTCAAAACATCAAAACTCTTTATTAAATTGAAGGATAATGCAGGGATACAACTGAACAGTTATGTCCTGATACATTTATTACAGAAGGAAATTCCTATTCAACTCCCCTATCTAGTTCATCCTTGGTCCTTTTAAAGGCGTCTTTACGTAGCGGGATGATATTTTCCAAACGACAGCCCACTGCTCGTGGCTGTCGTTTGGGTTCTTGAGCTTGGATCTGTATTTCTGCCTTTTGTTGGTTTCTGGGAGTTACTGAGATTTCATGAGTCTGTGTCTGTCAACTATCTTTCGTTTAACATCGGTTCAACTGCTCTACTTTACTGCACACGGAGATACAATAAGTCAAATTTCTGTTATAAAAACGTTCCTTTTGTCGTTAGCCCAATTGCCCTGATTTTCATAAATCTTCTCTTTCTCTATTTTTAAGATGAGGAAGAATTCCTAAATACGTATCACAATTCGAAGTAATTATAGGGTGAAAACATACCTTAATTCCGGCCCAACATACTCCCCCGCTTACCTATTTGCAAGTCCTCATGCAAACAGATGGTTGAGATGCAACTGTGTTAAGGAGTAGGCAAGGTAGACTTCTTCCTTGTATGCTTTGTATTGGCCACCTATAAAATTTGTTATATCAAAAGGTAGCCAAAACATTTTTGAGCCTTCAAGAAACAGTTTTATTGCAAAATTGTTATCTCTTGAAGCCTCTTGAAGACATCATACCTTTGTTCCAATCTTCATTGATGTTTTCCTTTTTAAACTCAGAAATTCTGCTGATCCTATAAGAATAAAATACTGCTACTAACCTCCATTTTTCCCCCTTTCTTTCCCATAAACTTCCTCTATTTTCCCTTTTTTTCTTTTTTCCTCCGTAAAATCCTCTTTACAGAGTTTAAAATTTCTTTTTTGAACTCTGCCAAAACCCCCAAAAACCATTGAAAAAATTGAAAATTTTTATTAAAAATGCCCCTTTTAATCCCCTTGGGCTAAGTCCTAAACCACTACCCCACATGTGCCCACGCCCTAAGAACCAGGCGCTAAGACCCATCAAGCGCTTATCGCGTCGGAACTTCCGAACGAACACAAGTATTTTTGTGTGAAAACATTGAAACCTCCGATGCCGATTGGCCTCTTGTATAAACCCCGTCCCCTTCGCTTTTCCATTCCATATAGCCTACGCCCGGGACCAAGAATTTAAGTCCCGAGGCGCCCATCGCATTGGATTTATTTTTATTTTAATTTAATTTAATTTAATTTAATTTTATTTTATTTTATTTTATTTATTTTTTTTTATTTTTTTTTTGGGGTGCATTTTTAACGTTTTTTCCCCACCTTTGATTGCTATGGCCCGATCGCGCAAACGCACCGGCTTTCCCTGATCGTGAAATCGCACTGGCTTTCCCCGATCGTGCAATCGCATCGGCCTTCTCCGATCGCACCATCACATCAGCCCACCTCCGATCGTTGATTCCCGATTCACTCCCCACCGTTGATATGGCCCTCAGATCAACGGTCCGCATCTAATCGTGTTGGAGATTTCTGTTACACCCTCCCTCTTTCCTCCTCCGATCATGAGTCCTCTGATTAGATCTGGACCGTCCACATGTCCAGATCGGACAGTCCTAGTTTTTCCCTCATGGTTTCATCGCCCTCCACCTTCCACCAAGAGGATTTTAACGCACCCTTGATCTCTACGCAATCAATGGTTTTGACTTATTTCTCCCTCTACTCTTCTTTAAACCTCCGCGAACAGATCTACACCGTTGGATGATGCTATCCAACAGCCACGCTCCTCCCCATAACCTTTGAAGCAATTCAACCCAAAACACAGGATTTTATTAATCTTTATTGTTTTTTGTAGGTGTTTAAATGGTTTATCCGTTGTGTTAAAAAAAGGCCGAAGACCGGGAATGACGATTCCCGTGCCTTTGATTCATAAAAGGAAACCATTCATAGGGTTCAAAATCCACGTCTCGTCAATGCTTCATGGGCATTGATGCCTTGTGAGCCCTGCGCAGCGCTGCACATCAACAAGACACAGGGAGTGAAATCACAAATTAAAGAGTATCAGTGTCGGAGACAAAATACACCAGAATAGAAGATTGAAGACGAATTTGTGAGGATTACTGCTAAGAATGATTATCAAAAGCCTAATCGTCCAAATTAAAACACGGTTAAAGGTAAATCAAAAGGTGTTTATCAGACAGAAGGCCTCAAGAGGCAAATTGATTCCTCTCAGCTACCACAGTGCCACATGTAGTCACAAGCATTCAATAGAGGTCGAAGTTATTGATCAGAAAGAAGATTTTAGCCTCAACGCAGCCGAATAGTTAATTCTGCTAAAGAAATTTAATGCAAAAAATATCAGCAGAGTTACTACGACATGACACAGAGCCTTAAAAGTTAACAAAAGCTCCCACCGAGCTTAATCTTAAATGTAAATCAATTAATACAGTGAGAATATCTGTACGCTTCTCCATTGAGCCCCTCAAAGGCCGAGAAGTCATTAGTCTATATTTATCGACCCAGGAGATCTTTTATCAAATCCCACCTCCTCATTATTCTATAAATACTTCTGTAAAAGATGAGAAGTGGGTTGGTTGGTGTTTGATTATTAGTTGTAATACTGAAACTCTATGAAATAATACATAGTCTGTTGAAGTTGAAGAAGAAATTGAAGTCTTGGAAGCCCTGATGATGTTGTTGCGTGCTTATTTTTTTAGAAGGCTCTATCATTGGATCCATGAGCTTGGATGTTGGTGAAGTATTCTGAACTGTTTAAATGTTTTCTCCTATTTTCATTTTGTTCCATAATTTCTTACTACAGTAGGATGAAAGTTTTAGGCTAAGAAATGACTCCTGGAAGCACCTTAGACCTGTTTGTCCTTCACTGTTTTATGTTTTCTTCTGCTGAAGTATTTTAGAGTCTTAAATATCTCTCTTTAGTCTTCAAGCTTGTTTATTTCCTTAATAGCTCAAGTATTTGGTTTCAGCATGATTTATGGTTTTCCCTGCTTGTCTACTGCCACTTAAAGGCTGTTATTGAAGTCTCCCTTTGAAGTTTCCTTGTTTACAGTGAGCCAAGGAGGTCTGTTCTGATCTTGCCCCTTGTCCTCACTTGAAAAGTTGGCTTAAATGTCTTTATAGTTGTGATCATAGATGTATTTAGGTGTTCCCTCTTCTATGACCGTAATTATCAGTGAATCTTTTATGTTTTCTAAAGTCATTTGAAATAAAATCTTTGAGGAAATAGGGTGTTCCCTGAATCTTAGATTTCATTTTAATAGTTGTTTTGAAGTCATTATTTGCTTAAAAGTGTGATTTGTAGAATTCATGGTTAGCCCTGTCTATCAAATAGCTCTTTATTGTTCAAATTGTGTTTTCAAATTCCCTTTGTTGAGAGTTAAAACTTCTCTTTCCAAATCATTGATGTCCATCTCATTCCAAAACCAAAGGATCCTGCGACCAAGTTAGATTTGCCCTTTGATATCCCATATCCATTGATAAGTTTGTCATGACATTATTTGACTCCATTGCCCAATGAGGCTGACATTTCCCCTTTCTATCTATCTTTCCTAGACCTTTCAGGTTCTACTGTATCAATTCCAACCAAACAAACAAACAAACCCTTGCACTTAATATCTAGTCTAAAACCAATATTCAAAGCACACAAGATAAACCTTTGCAAAAAACAAACATTTTGAGAGATCCCTCTCTAAGAATAGGAGGACTAGATCCTGTAACTTTAAAGATTTGTTCTGATGTTGCCTTGTCTTTTGATTTGCCAAACTATCAAAACATGGGACACCAACACTTTGAAACCCTGTTTCTGTCTAATTCTTGCAAAGGCAGTGTTTGTGTGCCCTTTTGGCAATTTGTAGTCATGATCATAGCCCTCAGGAGAGTACGAGATAAGAGGGCATCTAGATCTACATCCTAACCATGCAGGATCCATGTTGAAGACCAGGTTACTATATGAGAGGAATCTGGAGGCGGCTACCTTGAAATTTCTATAGCCAAATGGATCCCTATTCTTTACATTATTTGTGGAGGTCATCCATCTTTGTTTAGCTACTGCCAGGGTTGCTTCCTGAATGTATCCAAAATATTCCCGCCCATTTTCTATAATGTATTTATGGATGGGTCCCAGCCTGGTCCTTACACCTTTCCTTCACATGAAATTCTTGTGTTGGATGAACAACTGCAAGGGTTTTGTAGGTTCTCCTCTGACCCACAGGTCTAGGCCATGTTCTCTCTTTTGGAAGATGTTATAGGCTTTGGCCCACCTAATCTGGTTCTTAGCGAACAAGAGGAAGGCCTGGAACTGAACATCTCCTATAAAGGGACCAGAATTGTTGTCCGTGTCCTCTTCTAGAAAGAAATTGTGCATGTAAAGTTCACATAAAAGGTGCTCGACTTGTTCATCTTGATCATTGCAGCAGTGGACGAACTCTTCAATGATTTTGAAATTTGTGGGCTTCCCTACCCTAACGGCCTTGATTTTCAGCATTAAATATCGTTCTGTTAAGAATAGGGCAAAGTTGGTGGCTGGTGCCTTGCATGTTAGTGCATCATAATACAAAGAAAAAAATCATAGTGATTTGTTTCTTGGCTTTCTCGACCTGTTCTTGTGCCCTTTTTGCCTTTGCCTACTCCTCTCTGAGCTAGGTAAATGTTTCATCTTCTGTGGTGGAGAAGTTTGTGAATTTCTTTAGTAGTGCATGATATTCTTGTGCTGGTACTACTTCCTTTTTGCATTGTGCCAACTCATGCTGTGTTTGAATTAATTCGTTATACCATTTTTTATTGGCAACTCTTTCAACTGGAAGGGCATGGGCAGGGGTTTCCTCTGTTTGGGTACCCTTTTCATCGATGAATTCTTGCCTAGTTTCGACAGAGACTTCAAGAGTGTCCACCGTGTCTGTTTGTACCTTGATTTCAATGGTGCTTTCCAAGTCAGTTTGTATCTCAGCCTCGGCAGTATCTGCTAGGTCAGTCTGCATTCCAGCCTCAGCAGTCTCTGTTGGGTCAGTCTGCATTCTAGCCTCAGCAGTCTCTGTTGAGTCATTCTGCATTCCAGCCTCTGTTAGGTCAGTCTGCATTTCAGCCTCAGTAGTGTCTAACAGATTGGTGATCAGTTATGTTTGGGTTTCAGCTGTGGTCAATTCTTTCTTAGGCTTTTGGGACTTATTTACCTCCTTCAATTTCTTTCTTAAAATTTTCACCATTTTCCTCAATCTTTTGTAGGTCTTGCTCAATTTCATAATCTTATTTTCAGCTGAATTCTCACCTGACCTGATTTCAGCAGGTGGTGGTGGAGCAACATTCTCATTTTCAGGAACGGTTCTGCCAACCTTAGGGTTGGCTGTGATGGTGTTTTCTACTTGAGATTCAGAGTTTGCTTCTATATGAGGGTCTTGACTGGGTGGGACAATGTTACTTTCAGGTGTCAAAGTAACTGTTTCTATGCTTGTGTTTTTCTCCAAAGGGACAGTGTCTCTTGAATGATTTTCTGATTCCACTCTCCCCTCTGTCTGCTCTTCAATGTTTACCTCATAATTCTCGAGAGGGAACAGAACCCCAAAGGCCTGTGATTCCTCTTGGTGGGGTAGTACCTCGGTGTGGCCATAACTGCTGGTAGTGGAAGGCTTGTCTATGGGTTCCTCTTTCTCTTTGGCTTCTGATAGGCTTCTAGATTCATGGCTTGCCCTCATTTGCTCCAGGACTCGAGCCATCTCTTCCTCATAGTCTTGCAAGGGTGCATTTTGAGGGCTTGAGGGTAGTGAACGGGATGGTCCTGCCTCCTCTATGAAGTCCGAGGTTCCTTGAAGTCTTTTGGGCCACTTTTGCCTGCTTGGTTCTAAAATTGAGGTACGGGTCCTTTTCCTTCTAGGTATGTTTACCCTGGGGAGCTCGATTTCGGTTTCGCCAGGGTTTTCCTCAGGTACCTGCGTGGCAAGGTTAACAAAGTTTCCCCAGGCTATTTGCTGCTTGTCCAACTCATGTATGGTGATTAGTTTGATTAGCCCATGGTGACTGAAAACTGCTTGGGGGTTTTTAGCTCTTTTTATTCGAACAAAAATGTTATGCAATATAGAATTTAAGAAGTCAGGCAGGTTAACTGAAATCTTTTGCTTAAGCACAACTAAAAGTTTAAGTTGACAACGTTTTACCACATCTTGGCATCCGTCGCATGTAATGAATATTTGGATGAATTCCGTCAGTTCCTGCCATGGTTGATGTAGAGAGGTAGGGTTAATCCCTTTTCCTTTTCGTTCCAATGGCTCTTTCGGATCCTGATATGCTGCAACTGCCTATCGTAAGAGAAGATATTTCTTTGTCCATATCTCTCCTTCTGCTGGTATTCCAGAGACTTGAACAATAATTTCTTCTGTGACTGGTTTAACTCTTCCCTTAATTTTGGTTTGTCCCTCTTGCAGGTTTTGTAGAAACTCAATTGCTACTTCTATATCAAATCCTTGTAATCCGTGTAAATATGTCAGCCAGCCGGCTTGCTGGAGGATAGCACTAGCTATATCTGAAATCGGGAAGTTCGAAGGTTCGTTCTGGAGAGAATTTCCTCCCATGGCTGGTGTGCTTTCCTGAGCTTTTTCTTCTGACTGTATTCTCTTTCGGCTCTGTTGTTTTGAACGAATAATGTATGCAAGAGAAAGGGAGATTGTAGCCTTCTGCAAGTAACTTCATACTTTAATTGTGATGCTCCTCTGGCCTTATCATCATATCTAATGAGATTTGTGCAGGAGATTCACATGCTTGCTGATTTATGACTAATTACACCCCCTCCGTCGAAGTAAGGGTGCCCACGTCCTCAAGTACAAGATGGATTTGGCCAATCATGAATGCGAACGGGGGGAATGTCAGGAATCAATAATCATAGCCTGTACATGAGATAGGAGGTCGTGGCTTTCAATTTTCAGGGGATGAGGAGTAATTGGGTAATTATGAGCGAATGCAGTGAAAAAGTCAGATTTGGAAGTTTTGCCATAATTGCATCTCGTATGGAAGTGATCAAAGAGGGAGAGAAAATAGTAGAACTATTATTATGATATGATGTCCTTCTTTAATGATAAAGTGTGACGGAAGCAAGACTGAGACAGGTAATGATTGGTGCTTTCATCCCAAGGTTCAAATATGTAAGCATATCTCCCTTATAGTTATTTATGTGGTAGATTATAATAATCACTAATTTGAGTAGTGAATTATGGAAGAAGAATGGAAGATAGGGTATTTGTAAGAGTAATTGGCTATTGTTGAAACATACTCACATACCATAAGCAGAGCCACTGCTGCCAGTAGGCATTCATAGCCTCGACAGGGTTGCTCTTTTAACCCAAGAAAATGAGCCAGGATCCTTGTGTAAAAGTAGTTATTTTGCCAATTTTGTGGAGAGATCACCATGCTGGTATGATAGCCAGATATCCATAGTGCCACTCACCATAGTTGTAGCAAAGTGATCAGGCTGTCTCATGATGAGACCTCCTTTCCTTCAAGTAGTTAAGAAGGTCATTACCCTGGTGTGGTGGCCATTGTGGGCATGTCACTTGCTAAGCTCTTATGAACATGGTAGGCTGGATCGTAATGAAACCCCCTATCCTTTCTTGAAAATTTTCATGTAAGTATAGTACTTCTTTTTGAAACATAAGCATTTTGATTTATAAGGAGGTCACTGTGCTGGTGTGATGGCTAGATAGTCAAAGTGCCATTCACTAGGATTGTAACAGAGTGATCATGTCGGCTCGTGATGAGACCTTCAATCCTTCAAGCAGATGAGAAGGTCATTACCCTGGTGTGGTGGCCATTGTGGGCATGTCACTTGTTAAACCCTTATGAGCATGGTAGGTTGTCTTGTGATGAGACCCCCTATCCTCTCTTAAAAATTTGCATGAAAATATAATAATTATTCTTTATACATGAAGGTAGGCTCATTAACTCCTTAAGAGTTAGGGATGGTGAGAGAAGTAAAAAGAATGCGAATACGATTAATATCCCTTATTCTTGTTTCTTCATATTGGAGGGAAATACTACTAGAAAGTGTAGAAGGGTATACCATCATAAGATCATGTATTGTATGACAACATAATTGAGCCGGGAATGACTTAGCCTTTCATTTCATATATGTACAATGTCAGCTTCCAGTTTAGAGATTATAGTGTCAAAGAATCATCATATTGGTAATTTTTACTACCCTCCTTTCTTCAACTACCACTTCCCCTTCAGAGATGCCTTTTATAGATAGGGTGCAGATCGAGGGGGGATATCGACAAAGGAAGGAATAAAATGCAAAAATAAGGATGTTCAATCTGATTGAACAACAAGGAAAAACAAAAACGGCTGTTCAATTCGATTGAACATCTGCTGTTCAATTGAATTGAACAACAGTTGTTCAAAGAATTTGAACAGTAAGGATAAAAACAAAAAAAGCATGGCTGTTCAATCCGATTGAATAGCAACTGTTCAATTGGATTGAACAGTAGCCGTTCAAAGAATTTGAACAACACAAGATAAAAACACACAAAAAGTACAGTTGTTCAATCCGATTGAACAACAACTATTCAATTGGATTGAACAACAACCATTCAAAGAATTTGAACAGCAAAAGATAAAAACACACAAAAAGCACAGCTGTTCAATCCGATTGAAAAACAACTGTTCAATTGGATCGAACAACAGTTGTTCAAAGAATTTGAACAACAAAAGATAAAAACACACAAAAAGCACAGCTGTTCAATTCGATTGAACAACAACTATTCAATCCGATTGAACAACAGATGTTCAACCCAATTGAACAACAACTGTTCAATTGGATTGAACAATAGCCGTTCAAAGAATTTGAACAACAAAAGGTAAAAACACAAAAAGCACGACTGTTCAATTCGATTGAACAACAACTGTTCAATTGGATTGAACAGCAGCCGTTCAAAGAATTTGAACAACAAAAGATAAAAAAAAATAGAAAGAGGATGAGAAAAAGAATACACTTTCAAGCGTGAGGAATGTACAACAAAATAAGAATTGTGAAGAAATTATATACACTATTTACAAATGACGGTATCAAACTCTCATGTACTTGAGGTTGTGGGGTTATCACCCCCTGTTGTCACAACTTGGATGCTTGGATCGTTTCGTACCTGTTGGAAAAAAGATTCCTTTGTGAGAGGTTTGTGATGTAGGCGCATTCTGTGCCCATTCACTCGAAATGTAGAACCATACCCATCTATGGTGGTCAAGGTGAGTGTGCCATTGCTGTGTAATTCTTGAATTTCGTATGGACCGAACCACCTTGTTTGTAATTTTCTCGAAAAATATTGGAATCTAGAGTCATAGAGGAGTGCCCAATCTCCTTTTTGAAATATATTCTTCTTGATAAGGTTGTCATGCCACATGATCACTATGTGTTGTAGAGCCAGTAGCCGCATTTCATCTAGCTCATTTATCTAGTGGAGTCTTTTAATATGGGCTTCTGTTAAGTCCAAATCTACCTCCTGGGCTGTTCTTAGAGTCTTGATTTCGAACTCAATAGGGAAAATATGCTCCCTCCCAAATACTAGATGATATGGGGAATATCCAGTGGTGTTTTTCCAGGTTGTGCGATAGGCCCATAAGGCTTCTGGTAATCTAGTGGCCCAGTCTCGACGATGTGTTGATACTGTTTTGGTAAGAATTGCCTCCGGAACTTTGTTGGTGCTTTCGACCTGCCCGTTTTCTAGCGGGTGGTAAGGAGATGTAACTCTATGGATGACATAGTGATTTTTTAGGGTGGCTGTAATTTTATTACCTATGAACTGTGCCCCCCCATCGGTTATCACTTCCCGTGGCAAACCATATCGCACGAACAAATCGAAAAGGAAATTAATCATAGATTCCTCTGTGGCCCTCGATAAGGCCACTGCTTCTACCCATTTTGTTACGTAATCTGTGGCGACCAGCATGTAGATTTTCTGGTTTGATGGTGGGTTGAATGGTCCAACAAAGTCTAGTTCCCACCATTCGAACGGTTCTATCACCAATTGTGGTTGTAGTGGCATTTCATCTGCTTGGCCTGGGCGGCCCATTCTTTGGCAGCTATCACAGGCTTGGACATATTTTTTCACGTCTTTAAAAATCATAGGCCAATAATAGCCTAATTGTAACACCTTTTGCCCTATTCTGTGATCTGCGAAATGGCCACCACAAGGTTCATCGTGACAGGTCCGTAGGATGTCATAGATCTCGTCCTG